>VXBZ01009411.1:625111-640283 GCA_013399135.1 Heliornis fulica
ATTAGTTATTTAACCAGACAGTTTCACTTCTTGGTTTTATTTAGCCTTAAAATACAATAAGTTTCAAACCAGAATCTCCTAAAACTAACCATAATTTTAAATTAATTTGTGATGTATTGGGACTTCGAACTCTAGAAATCATAGAATCATAGAATGATTGGAGTTGGAAGGGACTCCCAGAGGTCATCCAGTCTAACCCCCCTGCAAGAAGCATGGACAGCCCCAACTAGATCAGGTAGCTCAGGGCCTCATCCAACCTGGCCTTGAACTTCTCCAGGGATGGGGCATTTCAATGTCTGTTTCTGAAGAGAATCTCTGCCTGATTGGTTGAAAATGGCTCTGATATTGAGGGAATGAGTGCTCAGGAAAGAGAAGGGACAGAGTGTTCTTCTCTTGGGATATCTCAGGACTCATATTATTCACTGTTTGAATGTTAGCACCTTGTGTCCCTGCCTTCTAGGAGCCCAGTGTATGGCCTCATCTCTACAGTCATCAGTGGGAATCTAACCAAGTGGTTTGAACCACCACATCTGTCTCCAAGGGAAGGCTTGTTGTATCCTTCATGTGTATCCCTTCATATGTTCATTGCCACTGCATTTTCTCTGCATCCCTCTTTTACCTTTACCTTTTGATATAAACGCCATAGTAACAGTGACAAAAACTACAACCTTTGCTAAAAATACACTTGCTATTTCTGCATGTAATAGAATTCTGGACAACATTTAGGTGCTTACTGTGGCTGAGAACATATGTCTCCAGGGTTTCTCTGACTTTCTGTAAAGGATCTGTACGTAGTGATAAATAGCATTATGCAAATTGGACTTGCTATACTTAAGTCCTATAAAATATGTCAGACTTGTAAAGAGAATCTTTGAAAGAAAGAAAAAGGAAAGCTCAAGGGATTTTACTGTAGCTCTCCAGCATTTTTCTGACTATGATATGCATGTATGTGTTTATTTGTAATGCAGTAGACTTACTTAACCTCCCTTTATTTACCCTCTTGGAGCTTGCCGGCTCTGAGATACACAGGCAGGCAAGAAGCTGCTCTGCCCCAGAGAACAGCCCAAACCATCTGGTATCGGGTGAGCAGTACCTCTGGATAGCTCTGCAGATGTAGCCAGGACTCTGCATGTTTGCCAAGTCCTGAGCATCAGGAATTTGCCCACTACTATGTGAAACATGTCAGGGTTGGGAACAGGCTTGTGAACAAGGACTTAAATCGCTGCTGTAGTTTAGAGTAATATAGACTAAGTTAATCAAATAAGTACCTAACTCTAAGCATAATTTTCATGTGAAATTAATCCTTTGCTCTGCTTGTATGTAGCCGTTGTTTTAAATACTGCAAGAGAGACATCATTTTTGGAAGGGCAAGTAGTAGCGATACATTTGCTTCCTAAAGCTCTGTGTGATTTGGTTGTTTTATTCCCTTTTGGTGGTAGCATGAAATGTTGTTATAATTGGTTGATATCCAACAATGCTGAAAGGAAGCTTGTGAGGTTTCATTATTTATCCATGCGCCTTTCAACATCTGATCCTAGTGCCCTCAAAGATGGAGAGATACCTAAATCACATTTGGATGCTCCCCCTAAATGAATTCCTCATGATCAGATTGAAAGCATCTGAAGGACACAAGATTCCTTTTTCTCATGCTATAATGACAAGTCTGTTTTAACTTTATTTTTAGAGGGTAACTAGATCCACAAATGTGGACCTGGAATAACGTTCAAAACACATCTTTCTTCTAACTCAGATGCATTACACAGCCTGTTCAAACTGCAGTTGAGGCAATCTTTTTTTTTTCTCTATCTCCCTCAACAGAAGAGTTCAAAGCTCTTCTAATTGCAAATGACCTTGAAAGGTTCTCCCTAGACAAAGAACGGACAAATTAAAATGCAGCTTTCATGGCACTTTCTGCTGACTTCTCTTGTGCACAGAATTCAAATATTTTCCTTTGTTTATTGCATTTAGCATTATTATACTGAAGAAGAAAAATACCCTCTAACTGTATTTTTAAAAAAATTATCAGTGAATATAAACTGATAAAACATATTTTAATTTAAGTTTGAAAATGCACTACTTATTTCTATCTCCTCTTCTTAAGACCATTAAATTCTGATTCCTTCCTTCCTTCCTTCCTTCCTTCCTTCCTTCCTTCCTTCCTTCCTTCCTTCCTTCCTGGCCTAACTGCAGTTCAGATCTCGTGAAATTCATAGCTCTTTCCAGTTGCTGTTTGTTGCACCAAATACAGAAACTGATTTTTTATGAGAAGGAGCAGATTTCCCAAACTTTTCAGCTCATGATCTAACTAACTTTATATTCACTGTTCTTTTAAGTTTTCAATCCAACTTGGCGCTGCAATTCCTAATCTGGCAATAGATCTACTTACCGAGATTTTATATTTTTCAAGATTTTTTTACCTGGAAACCCAAGAAAATTCCTTGTAATCCGAACCCCATGTGCTCCCTGCTCATTCTTTTTATAGGTGCTATTTTACTTGTTTGTTAAACACTTTCCCTAGGTTTTACTAGACTGACCAACTGCTGCCACCTTTCCTGCATGCCATGCTGTGCAATAATCTGGGAGGGCTCTGTGTTTCTAAAGATAACTCGCCTCTTGATACAGCATACTTATAAAAAATGCTTTGATACATTTGAGCTGTGCACACAGATGCAGAATCCTCTGGTCCCCTACTTGCCACAATCAGCGATCCTCCCTTTAAAGTCCAAGATTGCTTAATAGGGAAAAATACTATAATAGAAGTGTTTCAAGGTGGGAATATTCTATTTTTTTGTTGTAATTTTGTATCCTTGACTTTAAGTCTTGAGGGAGAGTTGTCTTAACATGGTGGCTATTGATATTTTGGGGAAGGAAGGAAAAAAATGTAGTATTATAAAGAAAGAACTCTGGGGAAAGGTGGGCTGCTGGGGAACGAGATATATGTACATGGAAAGCAATTACTGACAGATCAGTGAGTTCCACATACTTCTACTCTCTGCCAATGACTAAACATAGTGTTAAGATTATACCTGGCCAACTAAAAGACCATCTATAACGCTCTGATACCTGCTCCTACTTATTAGAAATATAATAGTATTTTTTTCAATAACATATCAAGGGATTTTGTTACCGGAGCAAGTAGTTATTTCATTTTCCCCAGTGTAAAGAGCACACTGCTTAATGGACAGCCAAAATATGAGAACATATGTTGTCATTGGAATTTGTGCAAGTTTTATTTATTTTTCTACTGCTGTTATAGTGGTACTAAGTTTCCTGCCTTTTTAGTTGACTGTAATATGTTATTAATTAAGACAAATGTTAATTTCAACCTTGTGACCACATATCAAGTAATCCTGCTTAGGTTTAGTGTAGATGTTACATGATCACAACTAGATATATAAAAAAGAATAATCACTGTCAATTATTTATGTAATTTTAATAATTTCTCTGATCCTGTCTGGAAAAAAAAAGTATATGTTGTGAAATTACAGTTCAGAACTCAGCTATCTAGCAGACCAAAATGACTGCTGTTTTCAGTAGTAAATAATGTGCTTCAGCATGAATCCACATGTAATGGGAAAGAAACACAACATCTACTATTAAAAATCTCTTTTGTCTGAAGGTCTGTGATCTACAAATTGCTGTTAACAATTGCCAGAAGAGAAACTGAAAAAAAGTGATTCTCAAGTAACAGAGCAAGCTCGAGCCTCGCAGCATGGTACAGGGAAAGTATTTGGATATGTTGTGCTCAAAACACTAGTCAACAGAAGGAGTGCAAATGTACTGTACACCTTGCGGTAAATAACATTAAATGAGCTTTAGCTCTCATCATAGAATTAACAATTCCTTCTGGACCTACCCTCAGTTCAGATCTGCTCTTCTTCTCGTGAAATTCATAACAGTTTTCACTTGCTGTTTGTTACACTAAATGCAGAAAATGTTTGATTTTTTTATTCTGAATTTTAATTCGAGAGCAGGTTAGAAGTGATGACTCTTGATAATTTAGGGGAACTGGTAGCAATGCCTGAAGTAAGGACTTCTTAATTGATTGCTACTGGTTTCCAATTGTTTTCCAAACTGAAAATCTGGGCTGAAGTTTTGTGTGCTGTGTGCTTGCTTCAGGGTAAATTTGATTGGAGACCCTTACGAGAAGTTTTAGAGAATAACTTAGAAATATTGAAGATGAGTTGCTGAAAACTTGTTCTGTTTATATTTCCTTAAATTTTATGCAATTGTATGTAGTCCTAGAAAACACTAAAAACTTGTGATAATTATATACTAGTGATGCTGTCTCTGAAACTGTTTCCTGTAATGTGGTCTGGTCAGTTTTCACAGTTTCAAGCAGGAATTGTTAGACTTTGGTGAGTAAACTTCAGGGGCTTCCCTCAATGCAGGAAGGAATCCAAGACTGCAATTGCATTCCAGGTTTTCCTGCCATTCCTCCTCCTCAGAGAGGAATGATTTCAGCTGCAGGTCTTCTGAAAGTACTGTGCAGTAGACTTCAATGTAGATGTCAGAATCTGAATTCATGTCAAATATATTATATGTGTATATGTATTTATATACATATGCACACACACACATTATATATATATATATATATATATATATATATGGGTAAATGCATTTTAAATTAAGATTAAATATGTTAGTAAACTTCCATTTTATGTAAGAGAATTCATATGATGTATTTATGAATGAGGCACACAGCAGCACAAATATACAGGCCAGGTTTACCCGGATCACATATGTTATGATCTAACTAAAACAGCCCTGAGTATTTATTTGACTGGATTTGGTGGTTTTGCAATGTGGCTTCTTTCAGAAGCAACTAGAAGCTTCTTAAGGGTCCAACCAGCTGCGCTTCCAAGGCCAAACTCCCAAACTCTGTTGCCAACAAGGCCGGCCAGGCCAATCAGCGCTGGTCACAGCACCTCTGGGAATCACATTTTAGAGAGAGAAAAATGCAAACAGTCACATTTTGCCACCAGAGAAGGGAGTGAGAAGATGTGAGAAATTTTGCAGACACCAAGGTCAGTGATGGGGCTTCCACAACCTCTCTGGGTAACCTGTGCCAGTGCTTCATCATCCTCACAGGGAAGAATTTGTCTTCCCTGTGAGGATGGTGAGATTTATCTAATATCTAAATGTGCTCTCCTTCAACTTAAGGCTATTGCCCTGTGTCCTATCACTCCATTGTCTTGCAAACAGTCTGTCTCCAGAATTTTTGTATGACCCTTTAGGTACTGGAAGGCTGTTAAGAGGTCTACTGACACCTCCTCTTCTCCAGGCTGAACAAGCCCAACTGTATCAGCTTCTAACCCCTACAATTCTGTGAATCTGTCAATCTGTTTTCACAGGAGAGGTGCTTCAGCCCTCTGATTATCTTCATGGTCTTCCTCTGGCCTCACTCCAACAGCTGCATATCCTTTGGGGCCTCCAGAGTTGGAAAGAGAATTCTAGCTGGGGTGACAAGAGTGACAAGAGAATTTAATTTCAGTTTCTTTCTTAGGAAGCATTTTAAAACTTCTTTCTATTCCTGTATACTCTGCTTCTTGCATTTGAAATAAATTTAATATTTTTCTTTTATTCCTTGATCCTCAATTTTCTAATATTTGTTTATATCTTTCTTAAATTGTTCTTCCCAAAATCAGGCACAATATTTCAGTTTCTGAGTAGGCAAAGTAATTATTCCTGTGTCTTCTGTTTCTACAAGGGAATCTCTTTTCTGCTACCATGGCCAGACTACTGGTTTTCTAAGGACATCGCCTATCCAGAGTCTCCACATCAGTCTCACCTTACTTGCAGTAACACCAGCAATGAAGGATAATCTTACCTCCTGTTATTAGGTCTTACCAATACATGACTGGCAAGCTTTTCTAAAAGGTCTGTTACTTAAGTGTTAGAAATAGGATACTATCCAGATGATATTCATGACTGTGTGGGTTGGTGGAGAAGTACCAGGATGATACATTTGCAAACAAGGCTCTGGTGTATCTATGCCTGCTCTCCATGGCTTTCGTGGGGTGAGGCTGCAGTTGGTGGGGGCTCTACCCATGTTCTTTTCTGGAGGGACCCCATCTTTTTACAAATCTCCTTTACCCAGTCTCTTACGACTGCTCCAAGGTTAAACTGGTGTAGCACAGGCTCCCAGGCTAACTCTGCATCTAGGACTTTTGGATGCTTATCTGAAATGGCATTTGCAGTTTATCATCTAACTCTCTGGGGGAGTGCTGAATGTGCTTTGCTGCAAAGGCAGCGACACGGGGCGACACTTGGCTGTGTGGGTGAGTGGCTGCCAGCAGCAGCCAATGTGCTAATTTGTTACTGGAAATATACAGGAAGCCTGATAAGAGACTTCAGATGTTTTGGGTTTCTTTTTTTTGAGGGCTACAAGTTTAATGCATGATCTTTATGTGTGTGTGTGTACATTTGTGCAGAAGGTGCTACTGCATGCAATATTTATAGCCTCGCTGATTTAAAACACATTAAAATAGAGTTTGAGTCACCAGTTGACACGAGGCATACACAGCTTCACTGAGGCTTGTTAGTTTGCAGTAAAGATTTGGCTGAAGCATTGCAGAAAGTAGAAGGGAGTAGCCCAAAAATAAATACCTCTAAAGTGTATTTTGGATTCCCCATGTCTGTGAGATGGGGAGTGTGTATAATGTTAAACAGGTGCAATTAGTGCCAGCTGAAAATAAATTAATCAACCTCCTCAAAGTAAAACATATATGAAATATAAAATAACTATTTCCTAGAGAAATATCAGTGACAAACTCTCCTAGAATCAGTAGCAAAGCACCTTGTAACTTATTTTAAAAAGCCTTGAATATTCAAATAAATCCAGAACACTTGGAATCTTAGTTTTTTTGTTTCTGCACAAAGGGATGTTTTAGGCCAAAATGCATTTGTCAATGAATGTCACAGAAAAACCTTCCTTCATCATTTTGAGCCTAGAGCCTGCTAAGGAGCAGTTGATTCCTAACCTTGTTGGAAGACATACTGAGAATTATATACACAGTAGGCTTGCTGCTGTTATCTGTTCATATGTGTTAAGAGCAGATATAGTTGTCTTGATGTTGAATTCTGGAGGTTTTCCACCTCATTAAACATTGTGGTGATTATAGAACAACTTTTTTTCTCAATTTCAGACAGTATTTTACAAAAAAATAAAGACCTACAACTACAGTCAATGGCTTAATAGCTATCTTTAATAATTAAAAGTATTTTTGATATGATAGAAAGATGTGAAGATTGTGATCAGAAGTTACTTGTAAATAGTGATATAAACTGTAATAAAATACCAGCGCATAGGCAAAATGAAATATTAGAGGTAGCTATTTCTCTGAATAAGGCAAATATTTAAAGATATACAGAAAAGCAACCCCCTTTTGAGGACTGAAAGCATCTTTGCTTAGAAAAGTGATTATAAGTTGTTTATATACTAAAACTTTAATTTTAAAAAATTTAAATAAGGTGTTTTTTATTGCTACCTCATTGGGACATGATATCTACTAGTCCAGAATTTAGTCCTTTTTTTTTGTTGTAAAAGTTTGCCATGAGGCTGCAGTGCCACCCACCCCTGCCCCTGAACAGAAAACATAGACCTTACACAGCAGGATATGAGTAAAGATAATGATGAAGGCAGAGGCTGATGGGTGTTGGAAATTGCCTCCTCCTGCCTGCAAGACAAGTATGTTCAGTGTGGTGCAATTACTTAGTCACTTGCCCACTAAAGGCTACATCCTCATAAGATCAAATCATCATGCTTTTCTTTCATCTGGTCTTGTATAATTTGTTAGGAAATAGTTTGCAGAATAGGAACATTGTATAAAGGGTCCTGGTTAGGTTTCTGTAGATTGAATTAAAAACAAACAGAAAAAGACAGATGAAACCCTTCCACTATGTGGAACTCTTCCTCTTTCAGTATTTGAGGTAATAAACTGTGAAGTTGCATCTGAGTAAGGATTCAGGTGTCTTTCTAAGGGCAGCAAGTGGACCATTTCAGCTGAAGGTCACCTACAAATAGACTGAGAACTTCACAAATTATGTGAACAATAGAACACATAATAATGGACTGATATATGATGTCCTCAGGAGGACACAGAGATCTTAGTGTGGCATGATCTACTGACATCATCCAAGCTTTTACAGCTATGTTAAATACAACTTTGTCAATGTGAAATGCCAGAAAACTTAGCAATGTGTTTAGAATTCCCTGAGTTATGAATATTTTTAGTTCCATCTTTATCTCATCAGTATCAACACAAAATCTGCAACACTATAGAGGCAAATTTGTTTATTTAGTTTTCAAATAGCTTAGAAACTTACTTTTAATTGTATTTGCAACTGAAATGCAGAATGGGTACTCACTGAATATTTGCTGTCATTTCAGATTGCAGTCTACAGAAAATGTTAATTAAAGCAGTGGGTCATATCTTGCTGTGTCAGAGATGTGACGATTCCTTTACTTGGAAACAATAGTGTGTTGTTGACTGCTCCTGAAATACAAATCTGACAGCTGCCAGGAAAGGGCAAAGCAACCACATACTGACAAGATTTTCACTTGTTCAGTATTATGTTGAAGACCTACGGAAAATGAGCATCCTAAGGAACAAAGCTGTTTTTCTGTGATTCAACTGAGACAAAGTGTGTAACCCCTCGTCCTATATGGACTGGACATTACACAAACCTACAGTGAGTTTCTAAATTGATTAACACTACTGAAAACATATTCACAAAGGTACTAAGTTTATGCAAGTGACAATATAATCACAGTGAATAATATTCTGTGAACTGCAGGATATCTATAAATGTCAACAGTATTGTCTTAAAGCTGCTTATGTCTCATTTCTCTAGAAGGAGAAAAAATATTCCTCAGTCTGCAAAAAAAGCTCTGCTTACACAAACAAAAAACTAAAACCACCCTCCACCACCAAAACAAATAATACTAGAGAAATAGATAAATGCGGTACAGTGTCATTTCCTAAATTTATAGAACTGTTGACTTGTGGGCAGTGTCTTGGGTCACAGATGGAGGGTGTGTAGAGCTTGGGTTCCCTTCCATATCATCCTGCTCTGACCATAGCCACTGACATTCAGTTCTGAAGCCAAAGGTACAGTGTTTGCTCAGAAAAAAAAGCTTATGTAGCAAGTCAGACAGCTCAGCTATGCATCAGGAACATCAGTTTCCTCCAAAACATCAGTTACTAAGTGGTTTCATTACTTCTCAGAATGATTTTCCCCTTAAGATTAAGGGTGCCAGATATCTAGCAGTGTTTGAAGCTATGGGTCTTTAATTCCTCTCCAAGTTATACTTCCTTACACTACAAGCCTGCAAGAAAAGCTCTGGATCTTCCCAAATCATACACTAGGACCATGATTGTAGTTCGCAGAAATGATCATAATGCAAATAACAAACATATTTTTGGAAGTTCAGATTTGCATTTGGCAATGTCAGTGGCTTATGCTATAAAGAGAAATTTTAGATCTTGCATTGACTGATGAAATAGTACAGATAGTGATTCAAATATTGTTACAGTTGTGTATAATGTGTGCTCAAAGATACTACTTTGAAAGAAGGATACTTCTAAAATAATTATCTTTATCCCAAAGGTATCTTTTCTTGTGGTTACATGTAATAAATATTTTACAAGCTTGAGAATAAGAAATGCTGAATTTTCTATACTTTTTGTCTTATTCACTAGCCTGTCATGACACATGGGCCATTGACATTTGAATAGGTAGATCTTCCATATTTCCTTGGAAAGGAAAAAAAAGTGGAAGAGGGAGAAAAATAAAGGAACTTCTATATGAAGAAAAGCTGTATTGACAATGTTCAAATAGTGGGAAGAAGGATTGTGCTTGGAGCTCCAAGGTTGATCAACCTTCACAGTGCCCCTCTGTTTATTAGACAAATTACATATAAGTTTTGGGTTTTTTACTATTAAGGCCTTCTCTTCGGAAGCTAAGGAATATCAAAATATCAGCATTTTCTCATATTGAGCTGTATCATTCCTCTTCCTATTGGTTCAAATAACACCTCTGTGGTGAGTCTAATTTTGTGATGAAATATTAAGTGGTCTGAAAATCTTCTAAAATCTACTCTATGATTTCTCAAAGAACTCAGTATTTAATCCTGTGCATTCAGATGTCTTCTAAATTATGTGATATTTCAGAGCTGAGGTCATTTTGCAATGGTCCTAAACTAATGAAAACTCCAAGAATCTGCCAATCCATTTTAAACCATTTTTATGTGCTTGTCCTAGTGGTACAGGAAAGATTGCAACATGATCTTAAAATGAGAAATGTAAATACCTGGCATGTTTGGAAGAGGGTGAGAAATGTCTTCAGAATTTTCTGTAACTCTTCAAAGATATTGCCTTCCTGGCAGCAAAGGACCTGATAAAAAGTACAAAGAAGTCAGAGAAAAAGAATATAATAGACTTTGATGATCTTTCTACCAGGTCATTTTGTTTCACATACTGTGGAAGTATTTACACTGTTTATGAAAAATTTTGAAATGAGAAGATTGTGTCCCCCAGTTTTATATGAATCCTTTATAAGTATTCATAAAGAAGTGATGTTAGCAGCTTTATCAAACATTCCACTAGATTCAAAATTGTTTTCTGTTCATCTCAAAGCCTCATTTTTTCTAAGGGTAAAAACAAGTGAAATTCTTTAACCTTTGCAGATGATTTATAGTAAATCTATTGCATTGAATCTATTGTTCAGACTCGGTTTCATTTGTCTTGCCCTACGCTGCACTTTCTGTAAGGCAATAACATAGTTTTCTTTGGCTGATTTATTCTAGGAATGTAATTATGAAATTCCAAGTCTGGGTCTTGCACTCCCTTCTCAGGCTGTGCTGTAGAAAACCAAGGGCCCCTTTGAAACAGAAACAAAGGGATATAAGCCAACAACAAGGCCATTTCCTCAGTGTTTGTAAGCTCTTGAACACCATTTCATACTGCGGAGCCTAAAAAATACACGTTAGTGGCCAACCAGGAGTCATGGGTCCAAAAGGTAGGAAAATGGCAGCAGCAACTGTAAGAGGAGTTCTCACCTCTGTGGTACACAGGAATCCAAAGTCATTGTGGTCCCCACATGTTTAGTAGACCTGCTTCTATTGTGGATGGTTGAATGACTCACAGGTTTTTCCAAGGTGTTTAAAACACCTTCCTAAGGTCATTTTTAACTCAAAATGTTCAATGGTCAGCAGAGTCCCTAAGTCCCATCAATGACATTACATTCCCCTTATAAACTAAGACTGCTCTGCTGCTCAAAGAAATCAAGAGACCAAGCTAGTTAACCATTTTTTTCCATTGAGTCTCATCACAGCCCATGTTAATGATGCCCAAAAGTGTAACAAAGAATGGAGGAAGCAAAATGTAAATAATATACTAATTGGAAAAATCCTCACGGAATACAATAAAATATTAAAAATAGAAATAGATTAAATATTCTGCTCTTGAAAATGGTGAGGAGAAATAGCCTGACTTATTAAACAAAACAAAACAAAACAAAACAAAACCCCCTGTAAGAAGTGACAGATATGTGAGGCAGACCAGCATTTTCAGAAGGAGCTTTCAGAAACTATATAAGATTGCATTGCCATGTCGTGACAAAGCTCAAGTCAGTGTAAGAGGTTTAATTCCATTGCTAATATCCATATAGGAAACAATTGACACAGATGAGGAGAGGTTAGATGGAAAGCTAAGGGTGACTAGAAGAGTGCTAGAGAATTGCTACTGGATGTCATCCATGCAAAAAATAGAAGGCTGAATAGATCAACAGCTAGTAAGCAAAAAATGGATTACAGGCATTCACAACAATTACATGTGTCTTCTGCTTAAAACTGCCAACTTAATTACTTATATATGATCTTCCTCATAGAAACTGTGCTTTAGAAATATACACATGGCACAGAAGAGTGGTGGAATATTCCCCCAGTATGGTAGAAACATACATCTAAAATTATAGGGTTTGATTGTGTCTTACATTGAGGAACTACGAAATAAAAGAGTCATCAAAAAATGTTTAGAATTATTAAAAAAATAATTAGACTGTTACAATATGACTGAAGATTGCAGACCTATTAATTTTAAATTGACTGCCTTTGTCAAATTTACTGATATAAAATATTGAAAACAGATGTCTAGAAAGAGTTATTTTAAGGGATAATATTCATTCACATTCAAAAACTAGTAGTGAGAATAGTAAATACTCTTATAAGAAAATGCCACCTTTCACACCTCAGCATGGAATCCATTTTAAGCGTAACACTCATTTGTAAACTCAAAGAATCAAGGTTATAGCCTTGGGATTATTCTCAAAAGTAATCATTGTGGATATGAGTGAGTTTGAAAACATTATGAAACCATAACATTATAATGCTACAAAGATTAAACAGGGCAATCCAAATGCTCATTTTAATTCCAAGATGCTATACTCTACATAGAACATCATTGTTAATGTGAAAGACTTGGTTAATCAAAGTCTTTCTTTGCACAGAGTACAAGAGACGCAGTGAAGTGATTTAACCTTCAGATCAGTTCTTGTAATTGAGCCACACGTTTTTATTCACTGGGAAACAAGACATACTACAAGTGGTTCATTGAAAATGATGGGAAAAATAAAAGAGGACAAGGTTTTGTTAAAGTTCAAGAAGAGAGTACTATATTTTAGTATAAGCTTATGAAGCTACCAGATATCTATTGAATATACCTACAAGAACATGTACATAATCATATTTTTTTTCAAGTGCAAAGAAATAGAATACAGTTACTATTATCAAAACAGACATAGTCAGGTGTAAGAGGAAATCATTTTATTGATCTATTATCAGGAGATTCAATGTATTCGGGAATTGTAAACAAACCATAGTACAATGAAAAACGTGTTCTGTAATAATAATACATGAAGACAAGTAGTTTATTATCATTTGGATTCAGTGCATATTAGGAAAAAAGGCTTTTTCACAGGAAAAAATTATAATTAAATAAAAATATGCAATTAGCTGTTCATGCACCTGTGGACACAACTCATTGCAAAGAGATCATCAAAACCAGGAAAGCTTAAGAAGAGGCTAGATGTATATTCAGAGATCTGAAAGCTAATACTAAATAATCGTAGTCCATCACCCTCAAAAATAAAAAAGGAAAACATGATTTTTTTTTTTTTTAATAAGAAAATGAACCATAAAGGAAAGCACCAGAGAATGCTAAAACGTTTTCCTTGGGAAGAAGTTGAGGTTTTCTTTGGAACAAGTCAATACGACAGAACAAGAAATACCAGGCCAAAATAAAGCAAGAGTAAAATGTATATTGACACCAAGGAAAATTTCCCGATGGGGCTCTGCTGGGGAATGGCCACAGAATATTTTCCTAAATGGAACGGTGGTATTGCTGTTCATTTAAAACTGCCTTATGTGATGCTTTAGATCTTACAGATCCTGAATTTTTTGTTTCATACCATGACTTTTGTAATTTTTTTTTTTCCTTAAAGAACAGGATTCTTTAGGTGTCAAGTGGATTAAATCATCTGACCCTACTTGAAAACATGGGCTCAGACACAGTCCCTGGATCAGCACTTCAGCATCTGCCTCAGACAGCCTGCCCAACCTTGATCTGAGAGGTGTTTGCCAGGGATGCCCAGTCATTGGTGGGACATGAACCTTCTTGGGCTCCAGCACAGTTCCTGTAGCAGATATTCCAGCTTGTCCAGGTGGATGTGGTTTCCCATGAATAGCTCATCAAACAATCGCATTCATGAATGTCGAGGAACAATTGAGAAAAGGAGGGCTTTTCTATTACTCAGAAACACAAATGACTCAGAAATACAAATCGGTCCTCCAAATTTGGGTAGTATTTCAGAGGGTTCTGAACTTTATGCAGATCTTTTTAATCTGAGAAAAACAGGGTTGATAGCTATAGCATCTCAGAAGAGTATCTAAACTGTAAATTAATTTGTGTAGGAATACTTTCCCTCCACCCCTCTGAAACTGGGCAAATATGCAACCAGGAATACCAGATTCACAGAGCCAGAAGGTAGCAGGAAAAGTACAAACTTGGCTATACTCTGTCATTCTGGACATGTTACATAAAAATGCAAAAAGCAAGGTAAAGAGAAAGAAATGGATAGATGCTGCCTACCAGAAACAGAGAAAACGAATAAACGGCGAAAACGAATAAACAGCAAAGTCAAAGCTGAGGCGCTATAACTAATTCTCTTAAGCCTCTGTGCAAGATTTTTATCTTTGAACACTTGCTCCTTTGTGAATGCTAATGTTACCAGGATGCTCAGAGCAATCGTTATTAATGAGGAAATGTTAAGTTCAAAACGAGACGAGGAGTTACAGGCTCAGGAATATGCATACAGCTTTTACACTGTGAACGCTGTGTATCACTTTATACTGTGATACCGAGAGGGCACTAGATCTGACAAAGAATATAGACTGTACTGAAGGAAGACTGAAGTGCAGTTTAATTGCACCACAGCTTGCCTGAATGCAACATATGTGTAGTAATAGTTCATAACAGTAAGATGATCTAGGCCTACAAATGTGTGCTCTTGGATATGCACTGAGATGACAAAGCTCTGTACAGGTAACTTTGCGTTACTTAAAGTATATGCAGTGGATAAAAGGAAATGCTATTATTTCCTTTGTTTGCATGCCTTTTTTGGGGTAGATATATAGGTAACATGAGTTTGTAAAATTTAAGTGTGTAAGACTAAATTGCTTCTCCTCTGAGATCAATATCCTTTGGGGATGATCAATACAATATAAATTAATTGGTTATTTACATTTGCTGTATTACTTAGTGCTTTTCTAACCACCTGTATTTAATTAATTGTTCAAAACATAGACTGCCTAGTGTGACATCACCAGCTGGGTGATGTCACATTCTCTTTGTGAGAGAGATCAGGAAGGTTCTGAAACCAGGAAGGATGTTCATCTGTCCTAATAGGTATAATGATACTGCAGATGTATTTCCATGCTTTCATAGTATAGAAAGATTGTAAGGCTGGAGAGGTGAAAACATAAAAAACCCCATAACTTTTATGTCTCACATAACAGAGCCAAACCATTATATGCTTATGAATAAATGGTACCATTCTTTTTTCCCAAGGATAAAGATTCCCCCCCCCCCCACAAAAATAAAAAAAGGGC
>VXBZ01009411.1:640353-692468 GCA_013399135.1 Heliornis fulica
TTTTCTCTCAGACTTTGTACTCTGAATTTGCTAACACAAGAAATGTGGGTAACACAGATAAGCTTTCTGCATTTTAGGTACTGAACTATACTGCTTTGCCCTAAACTTTTGAAACATCCAATAGTTCCTGTAGTTATGAGTGTAACTTTAATATAAAATTTATAGAGCAGAACTATTAAGGAGTTATTCAGACATTTATATTTTTCTTCAAAATGCTGTTTCAGCAAAATGTAAAGCTGATTTGAAAGAAAGTTTCAGCTGTAAGTATTTCCCTGAGCCAAAGCATTTCTTTAAAAAAAAAGAAAAATGAGGTTTAGCCTTTCATGTCAGAATAGCCAATATTTTGTCTTTAGGATGTCAATCTCTCAAATAGAGTTGTGTTTGGTTTTTTTTTAAATCCAGCTCTGATTGACAATGGGGAAAACCTGATACTTAGCCCATAGTTAAGTTCCCTTACAGTTCTGACATTGGTCTTCTGTTAATCTTACTTTCTTTTTCCTTTGAGTACACTGAATTGCAACAGAATCACATTAAGTAGAAAAAAGTCATGATATATTGTACAGGAAATGTTATAAAGCCTAATTCTACAAGGTACAGAAATGCCCCTCCCCTCTGTCCCCACATTCCACTCTGAGTTCTAAGTGGTGAAAAGGGCAGTGTAGCTCTTACTCCTGGGATCAAACTGCTGTAGTACATAATGTTGAGACCACAAAAGGATGCACTGGATGCTATTGCTCAGGTCTGGATCTCTTTCTCCTTATTGTTCAGCAAATTGTTCACACCAAAATAAGGAAGTCTTCTCCTAACTGGGAAAAGATCAACAATGTGATCCCTTTGTTTATCCCTGGATCTTCTACTAGAATAGGACAACCTTGGTAATTTTAGGGTAGTATTCAACTTACCTACAGGCATCTGATAACTGGCTCTCTAGGCTAGTCGGTGAAGGTCCCTCTGTAGTCACTGCAGCAATTCAGACTGCACCAGGGTATCCTAAGAGCTATCACATGGTGATAGGAATTGGAGTCTGAAGTTAACTTATCTCTCTTCATTGACAATGAAGAGAGTTTAACCACCTCCCTTAAACCATGGTTCTTGCTCTATAGGTGGGGATGAATCACATTTCTTCTTTTTTATTTTTTTTATTTCAACTTTCAAAACAGAAGATGGGAATAGTAATACATTCATACATCCACATAGTCTTGCAAAGATAATTACATTACAGGGATGGAAGAAGACATGCAGCAATTACACCCATCAAACAAATGTTACAGAAAGAGAAGACTCGTGCTTTTAAAAAGGTTCATTTAAGAGGTTTGGTCAATACTGACCCTGGTGCAGCACTACAGCTTCATGTCTGATAAGACCTGGGTGATCATAAAGCCACTACATTTACAAGAATGAAGAATTAACGTTAGTGAAAATTTTCTCCTTACTTCAGCTAAAAGGTAATGCATCTACACCTTTCAATATACGTTTTTTTCTTTAAGGAAAACATAACTGGATTACATACTTCAGCATCATCATGCTTCAAGTCTCAACAAATGAAAAAGGAAAATGAGGAACATTTTTGGTGACTAGTGGGAAGTTAAAAAGTTCATCCATTGCAAAACTGGTAGGAGTCTCCAAGGCCTTCCCTTGTTTAAGCTTGGTATGCGACTCCAAGAATCTAGGCACAGGAGAAATCCCTACATTTTCAGAAGTGACCTATAAGGTTATGCAACATTTTTCATTTCTCACTTTAGATATCCTAAGCAAGAATGAATAAACACATTCCTTTCTGGGTCAGAGTTCTTCAGACTGTATTAATTTAAATGATAAACCCCTTTCATTTCGCTGAACTTTCTTTCAGATTCACTAAATTGTCCCCCATGTCCTGGTTTATTCAAGATAGGTTCACTCAAAAGATAGCCCCAAGCCACTAGAACAGATCAGCACATTGCTTGGAAAAGAAATCCTTTGCTACTTTCTTAAACACATTTTGTCTCCTTAGCCCTGAAACGGTTCTTATCCAAATCAATAGTGGTATCAGGATAATTAAAATCTGCCATGTTCAAAGTTTTGGCATTCTTGCAGGCCCCTCTTATCTGTGAAACCATTTCCTGACAGACTTTGCTTACTGCCCTTGAAATCAATGGCTACATTTTTAAATCATCTCAACACCACAATCTTCTGTTCTAGTCAAAACCTTCCTTAATTAGCTGAAATAGTTTGATAATGCATCAATCTTTTTCACTTTTACCTGTGCTTAGAATCATTCTTTCTGTTCTTGCCCATGCCTAACCCACTGTTTTAATTTTCATAGCATCATATAATCATAGAATATACTTAGAAGGGACCCATAAGGAATTTTCTAATGTTCTCAATTTAACTGTGAGTGCATTAGTCCATTACTAGAGTTTCAGAGAAATGTAGTCCTGCCCTATAAATATTGAAATGCCATCTAGCTATATATTTGCATAGGCAACACTTTAAATGCTTTTACTGAAATCTTCATTTGCACAGAACAGGCAACTCAGAATCCTGCATGGACAAGACACTTAATTTTACTATTTACTACAGTTACTATTTTTTAACATGTTTAAAGTTTTATTGACTTGAGATTACTCATATGCCAAAAGGTAGATGCCTGATTAAGTATCTTGCTGACTTGGCATCTCAGTTCTTGTGCAAAGGGATTTAACTTTAACTAGTACAATGTCTGCTGTCAAGAACTGACATATCAAGAGCTCTGGATTTAATAAGTGAAACAGTCCACATGTTGGGATCCAGACAGTTTTCCTATAAAATTGTCTTTTCTCACATTGCTAATCTAAAAGCTGGCCCAAGTAATTTTCCATATTAGCAGGAAAAAAAGAAAAATCAATACATGATTATAAAATTGTATTTCTTATCTTCTAGGGCTTGCGCTATCAGTAAAAAAATCTAGTTATCACAAGCCATCCAACCTTCACAAGGTCAGTGTGAATTTGCAGTACAGTAGTTGTATCTGTGATTTTTTTTTTTTTTTTATTATAGTAGTGTTGCATGTACCTTTTAATTTGGTTGTCAGGGGAGACAGGAAGCAATAATTAAGGCTAAAAGATGGGGTATGGAAGCTTTATTAAAGGATATATTGAAGATGGGAATTTGATCTGAGAATTAGATTATGATTAGAGTTGTTAATGCAGCTGTGCCACTCTTGAGTGACAGAGCAGCAGATGAACCGAACAGGCAATTATAACTACAGGAGTCTCCCTAATCTTTACAATCCCAACCTCACAGTCACATCCATTTAAATTAATTTTCATGAAGGCTGCAAATTTACAGCTTCACCAGATTGGAAATTTGTTTGTTTATTATCCACAGGAAATATTTTTTAGGGAAGTAAATAGCACTGAAAGCCATCTTGTCTTTCTGCTTGTCTTTTTAACTTGCAGAATTAATAATACGAGATTAATCTGAAGACTGCTGCCTTTATGAAAACTGATTGATTCTCAGCAGCCCAGTGTTATTATGATTATCCGTGGGAAGGTCAAAGGGAAGGCATGTAAAAGTCATAGCTGATTCATGAGTTCCCTATATTAAGCAGAAGATAAAAAAAGAAGGCTTGTGTTGATCAGCGTTATAAGTGAGGAATCAGTCTTCCTTGCATTACTGAAACTGAAATTCTAGGAAAAGGATTTTAAACAACTTTGGACATAGTTATTTAAAGATGTCTGTTGAGGAGAGATAGCAATAGTTCATTACTATGCATGCTGAAAACCTATTTTAAGGAGTTCTTTGCTGCACAAAGATTAATTTACCACTACGTTTTTCCTCCTTCACTACTAATATAAATAATGGTTGTAGCTTAAATTGGCATTATATTTTGATAGCCTAGTTTTGAATATACAAAAGAATATGCTGCAGAACTGCTCAGAAACTTGGACACGGAAACCGTGAAATAGTACTCTTCTGTTCCAGCGTTTTATTTTGGAATGTCAGTACTGAATGGAATAAAGTATGAACATTTTGAAACTAGGCTTTGTCTTTGCAAAACGTTGAGCAGATAGCTGTGGCAAAGAAAAATAAAACCTTGACTTGTAAAAAATAAATGACAGAAAATGTTTTTTTTTTCTACTGGTCATAATTCAAGAAATCTGGAAGATAATTCCAGAAAATTATCATCTCCAGTTACTAGATCAACAAAATATTTAAACACATGGATTTGCACATGTAAAAATATCCATCCCTAACCATTCGATATATATGTCTAATCTCCCTAAATCCTGAAATGTGTGCTGTAGCCGTCTTAACTCCCTGACAAGATAGTACTCAATCATATATCATCTTCATTGCTGGCTTTTATTTCCTTTGGATAGAACTGTGGGTAAGCATGCTGGTAGGAAACTGTGGTACATCCATACTCTGTTTCTAATCTGGTAATCTAGGTGACCAGGTCACGTAAAACACCAGAATTTATCTATAGACAGGTTGAATTGATAAATTTAAAAACTCAAAGACTGCCTAGTCAACCTACCTCTCACAGAACCTTTACAAACTCAAAGTATAATCACAGTTGTCTGAAGTGGGAATCTCAACTTTGGTCTAATCTGGTTTTAGTTACATTACTGTGAAATGTACTAGGAAGTGTATCTCAGACTTTGTCTCTTTGTCTCTTTGTCATTGAACTGAAGCACATTTATTTTCTTATGAACTTGGAAACTTCAGTCAGGTGCCATTTGATATTTGGATATATTATTTGCATTCTTTCAAAAAAATCACTGAGACCTGCTATAGGAGCAGTGTTGATCATACATACTAATATTTTTCTTCAATGTCAATATTCTGTTACTCATCTCAGTTGATCTGAAATGAGAGACTAGGTGCCAGAGAAACAGTATACTTAATAAAAACAGCTGACATGCAAATGGCACCTGCAAAGAAGCCATGTTGAGATATATATATATATATATAAATATGAAAAATTATGCTGGAATTA
The DNA here is from genome assembly GCA_013399135.1 of Heliornis fulica. Taxonomy (NCBI): domain Eukaryota; kingdom Metazoa; phylum Chordata; class Aves; order Gruiformes; family Heliornithidae; genus Heliornis; species Heliornis fulica. The sequence continues at coordinate 645,314 of VXBZ01009411.1, forward strand.
GACAAAATATATAAACAGTTGGAAGTACTGGAATTCCTTTTGTTATGATAAATACTCATTTTTCTAGAGGATTAATATATGTGAGATGTGCTTTTTCAAGATTTGGATTTATTTAGGAATGTTGAGTAATTGCTGTCATGTTTGGAGTATTTATATAGCAAGATAGTCTGCCTTCCTTGATCCTAACTTTTCTGGGTCAAGACTTCAAGGATAACACGTAGAACATTCTCACAGATGATCTACTCTAGTAGGAGGCTCCAGAGTTCAACTTCTTTTGACTCAGAATCCATGTGGAATATGTCAAAGTGGACAGGATTTGGGGGGCTGGGGGTGGTGGTGGTAAGTTTTTTAATCTAAAACCTTTACCAACACTTAACAATAAAAAGTTATTTGTTCTTGCAGAAGCAAAAATATATTAATTGATGAAAAATATCATGACAAAGATGAAACAGAGAATTCATGTAAATTCAGATAAGGGAGACCTTATGCATGCTTTTTTTTTTTTTTTGAGGAGAAATATTAAAAATAAAAATTAGTCATTGATTTTAAGCAACCATTTCTTTTATCCATGTTGTTGTTAACTCATAATTTGAAAACATTCAGCACATGTTTAGTCAGGTCACATAGGCAAATTAAAATGGGTATGTAGAAATGCCTGGAAAAGAATCTGTAAAAAACCTCTGCTCTCTTTATTTTATTCTCTCATCACTCTTCCTGCCTTTGATTAGTATTGCGCAATTATGACTCCTCAGTATTTCCTCATATCCAAATATTACTTGATTAATCTTGATGATAATGGATCGAGAACCAAGTTTAAAAACTATGTGTATAGCGTATTTTATTGAAGAGGTTATGACTGATCTTTTTAAACATCCTTGACTTGGTAATTATACTATTTATAGGAGGTGAGTACTTATCAGCTGTTGCTGTTAAAAAGTGTGGGGTAAATGAGCGAGCGTTTTTTTCATTCAGACATGATAGAATATTTCAAGTCTGAAGGTAATGTGAAGGTTTTGTGATGAAACATATCTTCCTTGCTTAATAATAAGAAACAATGCTATTTAGTTGGCTAGAATTTACATTGCACCAACAGGAGAGGAGTCCTCCCATTTTTGCAGAACACGTCTGGGAGGAATTGTCATTATGGCAGCCACACATAGTTTTGAGTATTTCAGTGATCTGGTGCCACTAGAGGGTAAAGGATTTCTCCTGCTGCTCTTGGGCTTCAGAGAGCTGGAGGCATATAAAAGTGAATTCTCCTTTAGGCATTTTCACCTGAATTATACCTCCTTTGTAAGAGGGAACTAAGAAAGTGGCTAAGAAACCTGATGCACCCATCGTATGTATTTATGTGCTAAATCTCATTTGTAGGTTGGGATTGTTCAGTCCATTCTTCTTGGCTTGTAAAAAACTACAGTTTCTCAGATAAGAAGTCAAGGCCTGAATCAAAGTTCATGAATAACAGTGGGAAATCCATGCTGGTAGACTGGTAAATCAATTCAGGATACAGTAAAATGTATATCTGGCAACAACATCAACTGTCATGCATTTTTGGAATTCAGTTTTTTTTAATCCAGAACAATTAATACTGAAAAAAATTCCAGGGTTATCTTATCTATGAGTTAAAACTGCAAGCATCTGAGCACTTGTATTCTGTCCCACTGCCACCTGGTCTCTTCACTATGATAAAAATCCATTGCCCATCTGTTTGAAATATATTGAAGATTTCTGAACATCAACCATAATATGCAATGGAAATGTCAAGACACTGTTGGATGTACAATGCCATGCTGATTTCATTATAATAATAGTTTGACCTAATACTGACATCATCAACAAGAAAATGTAGGTCAATATCCAGCTTTTGAGCTTGTAATCAGTAAAATACATAGAAACAGCGTCATTTCCAAAAATTCCCAGAAGCTATTTTGTTTAGATCTGGGGACATAGTTACACCCATAACCAGAGGTATGTCTCTTTGAAATAAAAGGAAGCAAAATCATCCTTGATGTTACCTAAAAGCTGTTCTTTGTAAGGACTCATGTAGGCTACTGCTCAGTTTTGGTTCCTCTATGTGTTAATGTGTCTTACCTTTCAATCTGCGGAATGTAAACATTTCTTCAATGTAACCAAATTAGTTAAATCCAGTTTTAAAGGTACTAGGCATTTAGGTCAGCTGAGAGAGTAGGGATTGTACAGACTGGAGAAAAGACGGCTCTGGGGAGATCTTATAGTGGCCTTCCAGTACCTGAAGGGGCCTACAAACAAGCTGGGGAGGGACTTTTTAGAAGGGCATGTAGTGATAGGGCAAGGGAGGAATGATTTTAAACTGGAACATGGCAGATTTAGATTGGGTATCGGTAAGAAATTCCTCACTATGAGGATGGTGAGGCACTGGCACAGGTTTCCTAAGTAAATATCTTTTTGTTTTTTTTTATCTGCCTCTAAAGCTTTCTGAAAGGAAGGAATAGATTTGTTTATGATTCAGATTAAATAGTCAGGGTAAAAGGCTGACTGATCACATCACTAGGTATTCTTTAATTTCTTTTAGTCTACTGATACTTCAGAAAACAGTTTCTCTTTTCATACTTCCAATCACTCAGTGATCAACTCCAGATCTTCAAAGCTCCGAGTTTAATCTCTCTTTAAACCCAGAGAGAGAGAAACTTAAAACTAGTAATATTTTAAGTGTGCAAAAACTCCAGGACAGACTTCTAAATGGAACTTCCATTAAGTTCATAAAATGTTGTCCCACAACTGATCACATGACTTATTGGTTATGATAGATCTACAGGGGAAAAAGTACTTTCTGTGTTTTTAACTCAACAGCAATGGGAGAACCTGATCTGAGCCAGGGGCATGCAGATAATACTCAAACAAGGATGTTAGCAGAAATGAAGTATCAATATTAACTTTGAAAAACTGGTGACGCATTTCAGAGGGAGAAAAGGTAGCATATTATACCTTACAAAGAGTCTGTGAGCCTATGATGTTTACTATGCTCAGTGTTTACAAGTAACCAAAAACTTTGAATAGTGCATGGGGTTTATAGCTACAGGTATATTACTGTATTTACAGTGAAACATAACTCATGGGAATGCAGTTGTGCCATGTATTTTTCTGTTGGGCTAAGACAGTCTTTTTATTTTTGTTTTCTATGCTAAATGGAATGGGTTAGCTTGCAGGAAAAGATATAACACCTCTTACGGTTATTCTCATTGCTGTATGTGTAGAGGAACTCTGCACCACAAGTCAGAGCTGAAATAATATCATCACGCCTACCATCATTTAGGTATTATATGCATTTCTAGAAAGTAAATAGTTTGTAACTTTTTTCAAAAATGAGGAAGTTTGGTGTACTTGACATATGTAAATCAGTGCACACATATTTAAAAATCACAGAACAATAATAGTAAGGAGTATAATTGTTAACAATGAAGTAAATATTAAGTAGAAAGGAGGGAAACGTGCAGCTCAGTAATTCCAGGGTTAAAGTGTTCATTTCGCACATATTATGAAATATCTGCAATAAATTCAAGTAATTATGCTATTAAGCAGTTCCTCATCTATTGAATTAATTAAACTTTATGTTCATTTCATAACCTCTTTAGACACCCTCAGTTACTGCAGATTTAATCCTCTTTGAACCTTTCTATATTTAGTTTTCTGAAGATTGACTAAGACCAATCAGTGAGATTGTTTTCTCACTTTATTATATCATTCATTTCCCACACATCCCACCTCTGTTTTGTACCCTGGGTCGTGAAATCAGAAAACCCGTGTTAAAATCTCCTAAAGGTCTATAAATGGAAAGTACTATTTCATGTGTATTGGAGGTTTTGTTGGACTGCAATGTCATTGATTTGGGGTATTTTTGTGTTTTGTTTTTTTTTTAAACTTACGTTAAGAGCTATGTCATCTTGTTGCTTAACATCTGAGATTAATATCAGTAATACAGTTAATTGGAATTAAAAAAAAAAAAAAAAGGAGCTGTGTCTTTTCTCCTAAAGGGCAACAAAGCCTATGTTTCCCATTATTTTACTGTCTGTCAGCACAGATTGCTAAGACTGCTCAGTATCTAAAGAAAAGATGTATAAGTGTTTATGCCAGATGGGATCAAGCTTTTTTAGATGTCTGACTTTAAGTATCCAGATTTCCACTTGTCATAAACAATAAGTAAACATATAATTGTGTCTATCATTAAAAAAAAAAAAGAGATTAAAATACATTATCTGAAGACAAAGAAAGAAACCAGCAAGTAACTGACCTCTATCATTTTGCATTGTGGACTTGTTATGCATTATTCATTCCAATTCCTATTGCTCTACCTGAGAATTATTGGTACTCCATGTATTGGGATAAAAAGGCTTGTGACATGAAAACTTCTAAACCTGTATTTTATTCTAAAAGAGGTAGGAATTCTCTCTGGACCTTTAGCAACAGGAAGACAGCTACTATTCTCCCACATATATTTGTGCTGGAAGCAAGGTTAGGTATTCAGCACTACTTTGTCTATTGAGTAATTACTTTTACTTGGGAGGAAAGCTCTTAGCTATAAAATTAAACAAAAGATACAATACTGGAAATGAATTCAGAAACTAAATCTGATACTAAGTTTCTAAATGGAAATAATAGAGTCAAACTGTCCGAACAATGAAATGAAAACTTAGTTGAAAAAAATCTTTTTCTAAGTCTCGAGTCTATATTTACTCAATAATCTGCTAAAATCATGCATGCACATTAAGTATTGCTGAATAACAATAGCAAGCTGATAGCCTTGGAAGCTCTGATCTGTAGCAATTCTACAATTTTGAGTTACATAGGAGCAGAGACGCTACCTTAAATTTTACTGAAATTGGAAGGACATTTTATTTCCATTGCTGTAATTCAGAAATGTCTGAATGGATGCTGGAACAAAATTATAGGCTTTCAAAAAGTCATGGATAATTAAAAAAAGGGGGGAGATATAAATAATAACCAGAGAATTTGAAAAATGTTAACAATTGCTGACAATGGATTTAACGCTCTCATTATTAAATAAAAGAACAAAAGACCACCCAAAAATTACTATTTAGATGACTAGCCAGATTACAAAGTTCCAAGTTCTTCACATCAAGATGTAGAGAAATTGACTGGAAATATTTATTAAGAATATTTTCATTTCAGGTTTTGGAGACTTAAAATTGTCTCAACAATATAATAATTTTGCCTAAATTTGTGTCTGGAAAACATTACTCAATGTGAGATAGAAGTTTCAATTAAACATAAATTTGAGAAATATACTCGGCAATCAAATTTTTGGCAGTTTTTCATCTTTAAAAATTGCCCTGGATTTCCCTTTACTTCCTCCCTCACCCAAGGCACAGAGGAATTTTTTTTTATGTTGTGGAACACTGTTTCCTGATGTTAAAATCCCATGTTTACTGTGTTTTGTCTTTTTTTGTCTAGAAATTTAATGTATTTCTTTTTCCATGATGATAAATTCCTGTAAGCATTAGACAAATATATGGGATCAATCTATTAATTTATTGGATTCCCATTCTGAATTTTCCTGCCAATTACAGTGTCATTCTAGAAATGAGCAAAGCAGGGAACAAGCACTGACCAATAAAGAAATGTTGCTGTTTCTGAAATCTGATCTGGAAACGCAAAAACTCAATGCACCTCCTGTCTTGCTGTAATTTGGTATGTTTATTCCAATTCCTTTCTAATGTTTATATCAAAAGTGGAACTTGTGGCTGCCCTGAGAAAACAGGGTGTCAGGTTGCTGATTAGCCTGTAATGGTCTCACCATGCAGAAGGTTTGTGCCTGCTTCTGGAGGCAGCCATCAGGTTGTATGTTAAGAATAAGATATATTATGGGAATAGATAGTACTAATAAATGTGATGCTTTGCACAGTAACACACCTTGTGAGTTAACACCACTGAACTTCATTTTGCATGTAGTATGTTTATCAATGCAAGGAAAAATCTGTAAATCATTGAGTTTTCTTGTGGTTGACTGTGCTTAAGTAACTTCGCTAAAGCAGGCACTTGACAAATCACTCTTTTTTTTTTTTTTGCTAAGGATTTCTGTATCTAGATGACAGATCAAGGTCTTCAAATCATCAAATTGCAACCACACTTTAATCAGCCAGATCCTCAAGGAAACCGAGTATCCAGGCAACCATGCAGAAAAGAAGCAGGAAAGGAAATTGCTCAGCTCTGTAGTCAGCTAGAAGAGACCTTTTAAAAAATCAGAATTAATGTAGATTAAAAGTCAAACTGTGGCTTTTAGGGTCTGTCTGTCTGCAGCAGGAGCCAAGGGACTGCTTTCTGACTGGGCTGCATGGACCACCTCTGGAAGGAGCCATGTCCTCCACTTCTGCTCTTGTTGCCTTTCAAAATATGCAACGTACAATTCCTCTTGCTCTTGCTCAGCACCTCAGAATTCAGACTTCTTTCCTCCCTTCTCTTTATTTAGGGTAAACACTCGGAGCTGAGACCTAGAGCATACAACATAGGTCTGTATTTTCAACAAAGCTTAGGCTTTTATCATAGCTTAATGTGGGTTAGGAAATTATGAGTCATGCATTCCATTAGTAATGTCTCTTCATGATTCACAGAATCATAGAGTGTTAGGAGTTGGAAGGGACCTCAAAAGATCATCTAGTCCAACCCTCTGCCTGAGCAGGAGCACCTAGATTAGATCACACAGCAATGTGTCCAGATTGGTCTCGAATGTCTCCAGAGGAGACTCCACAACCTCTCTGGGCAGCCTGTTCCCATGATCTATCACCCTCATAGTGAAAAAGTTTTTCCTTACGTTAACATGGAACTTCCTATGTCCTGGATTGGACCCATTGTCCCCTTGTCCTATCACTGGCCATCACTGAGTAGAGCCTGGATCCATCCTCCTGACACTCACCCTTAGCATGTTTATAAACATTAATGAGGTCACCCCTCAGTTTTCTCCAAGCTGAAGAGACCCAGCTCCCTCAGCCTGTCCTCATAAGGAAGATGTTCCACTCCATCATCTTGGTGGCCCTGCGCTGGACTCTCTTAAGGAGTTCTATGTCCTTCCTGAACTGAGGGCCCAGAGCTGGACGCAGTACTCCAGATGAGGTCTCACCAGGGCAGAGTACAGGGGGAAAAGGACCTCTCTTGACCTACTAGCCACACCCCTTCTAATACACCCCAGGATGCCATTGGCCTTACTGTCTACAAGAGCACATTGCTGGCTAGTGGTCATCCTGCTGTCCACCAGGACCCCAGGTCCCTCTCATCTGCACTGCTCTCCAACCAACCAGTCCTCAACCTGTACTAGTACCTGGGGTTATTCCTCCCCAGATGCGATACCCTACACTTGCCCTTGTTAAGCCTCATTCAGTTTCTCCCTGCCCAGCTCTCCAGCCTAAGTCTTGTTGAATGGCAGCACAAACTTCTGGTGTGTCAGACACCCCTCCCAGCTTTGTGTCATCAGCAAACTTGCTGACTGTGCAATATAATATTCCCTCATCCAGGTCATCAATGAATATATTGGACAGTTCTGGTCCCAGTATCTGTTTATCAATGCAAGTCTCCTGGCATGGAGATCTCTCTTCTTATTTTTTTTTCCCATTGGGATGCTCTGTTCTTTACTTTGAAAGAAATGGTCTTTGAATATGTGCCAACTATGATGAGCAGAGTAGAAAGTATTTTGCACATACACCCACCATGAGAAATATCTAATTCCACAGTTACCATAACTTCTAATGTTTTCTCCACAGAAAAGAAAAAGATTCCCCTAGCTTGTTGCTGCTGTTAAATTTCCAACAGTGACAACAGTGGAACTATTTCACATTTACTTGAAGGTTATTTAGAGAAAGATTCAGTCCACAAAACCTGAAAATTGTCTTGGAATCTACACTGATGTATTAAGCCCTGAAAGTAGACTATAACCCTACTATATCAAAGAAAAGTATCCCATAGTTAAATGACATTCTTTAAAGCTTTGTTGGGAAGTAGGGTACTTGGTCAAAATATTTGCGGATGATATAAGTCCCTTGTCAGCAGCACTGCAAGATAAAATCCTTTCCTCTCCCATCTGACTTTCTGACTTAGTGAATTACCTTTTGATAGAGACAAAAATTATTAAATTAAGCTTTTTTTTTAAAAAAAAAAAGCAACTAAAGATTTTATGCATTTGTTCTTTACTTACAAGGAAGATATGGATTTGACATAACACTAGCTGTAGATCTGCAGTCTTGTAAGGGGTAACAGTAGAAATAAGCACTGAAGAAGGCTGATTTCCCTTGCTTGGTGACATTTGCATCTTTTTGTGAAGTAAGACACTGAGATTGTCTTTCCAGCTGACAAGAAATCGTTTCAGTGGTAGACACCTCTAGAGCATCAGTTTATCCCTGACCTCAGCTGGGGACTATCCATGCCAATTTGTACCTAAGCTTGGAATATTTATAGTGTCTACGTTAATCAGCCCAGGAGGTCTCAAACAGCACTTCTGCTGGCTCTTGAAATGAGCAAAGAGGAGCAGGAGCAGCTGAGAAGCAGTCAAGTATGGCAGAAATGTGTTTCGCAAGGAGAATCAAACCCATGGTGTGATGGGATTGCTAATACAAGTTTGGGACTGTGAAATAGTGAGAAATCATGGCAGAGTCCCCTGTGCTGTGAAGTTAAATGATCTAGTAAGCAATGCCTTGAGTAAGGAGAGGCAAGGAAGATCATGGGTGGGGTGTACAGAGTAGAAGAGGTAGGAAGTACTGTGGAGAGAAGACCACAAGGGAGGTGGCAAAGCACCCATGGTCTGTGGGACCTACATGTACTGAGCGGCTTTTGAAAGTTGTGCACTGTTGTCCTGGCCCTTGTTTGTAAATAACAATGACAATCACAGAGCTTCTATTTTTACTCCAAGTGGAATGGGGTGCTGTTGAGATTTTGGAGAATAACTCCACTCTCTATGGAAAGGCTCATTGCTGTTAATTTTCATCATCAAAGATGTTTCAATATGAAAGGGTTCTCATTTAATTATTTCTATACCCTAAATGGATCTTAATGACAATATATGGTTCAAGATGTTAAGCATATGGAAACTCCCCTCTTCAGGGTGCTGTGGTGGCAAATTGCAATGTCATGTAAAAAGCATCTGGGCTTTTGCTTTCCTAGGTAAGAGAAAAACAGTCTGTAGAGTGATGCAGTTGGGTTTTCCTGGATTCTTTCAGATGGAGCACATACTCTGAGCAATTGTTGTTTTCTACAAATAGAAAAGGGATGTATAGTGTCTTATATTACAATAAAACATACAAGAACTCTGATAGCTGGAGGTGAGATGCCATGGCAGCTCCTATGGAGTCTCAGCAAAAGAAGTGATTAGCAAAATATTTAAATAAATGGAAGTGCTTCTGTAAGGAGACAGAAAATATTATAGTAGTTGAAAGAAACAAATTTCAAGACTCCAGTCTACACTCTACTCCTACAAATATCTTAATATAGCTGTTAGTACAATTTGTATCTGTATTTTTCTATAAAAATGTTCAAGAGCACCAAAATTAATGGGAAGATACATTTTTTCTTTAAATAATTGGATGGAATTTCTTCTATGTAATAAAGAAATAAAGGGTCATAAGGTTTTTTACATGTATGCAAAATTACAAAATGTATTTATACAGTCTGACGAATTTATTTTTATAAATTTGTTTGCATTAGAAAGATTTCTATATGTTATTGCCATTCTTTATCTTGCAGAATGTATTAAATAGAAATAGCTTTTATATTTTTTGCAAAGAGTTCATTTATTTTCTATGATAAGGAATAACTGTACAATGGCTGAAGAATGTGTTTTTCTAATGCTGCTGTTGGTCCCTTTCTGATTTCATTTTATATTTTGTCATACTGGGACATCACCCTGGGAATTTCCCATTTTCTTTTCCAATATTTTATCAAACATATTTTTTGAACAATTGAGGCATTAATTAATCATTCTTTGTAATATTTAACAATCCCCCCCTCCTCTTATATATTCACCTGTTAAAAAAAACCCAACCCACGTATTTTCACTCTTTGCATTCTTAAAACAGTGGTGTCATTCAGCCCAGGGCTGGTTAGTGATGGATCTATGGTAAATCAGATCAATCAGCCATGAGGCTCTTCAGGAATGAAAAGTATCTTCTTGTGTGAGAGGTGTCAGTGTTAAATCATTAACTCTGTGCATCGGTATTAAAGAATAAAAAAGCTGATTCTGTCATTCTCACCTTACAGCATTTCGGCAGCGTTTAATGGCAGAAATTTGCAATGTTATTTATTAGCTTCAGTAACCCAGGGGTTCTTTTTCATTTTAGTCAGCAAGCTGTAAATCACCTACTGGGCATCTGACATGTTCTGCAGGACTTTGGGGTTTTAAGACAAATTAGACGCAGTTATTAGAGTCTCATCTTAGAATCTCTGTTTGTTTATAGGCTACTTAGCAGCTATGAGTAGAGATTTACAAACTGAAAATTATTTTACAAGTACATAAACCAGAAATTTACTAAAAGACACTGGTTAATGAAGTTAACTCTTGGAATTACTCTAACTACTGAAAGGGAAAGCCTGCTTAATTATGGTAATGAGATACTGATAAGAGTCAGGACATTTCTTGAGACACAAGCAGATGCTTCAAGATACTTTCTGTTAGCTTGTGCTTTGCGTTGCACAGAATTTCTTTCTCGTAACACTATTTAGGGCTGGAAAATGCCTGAGTTCTGTGAGGCTGTAGACACTAAAAAATACATACTTATTTTCATTCCACTCTTTCATATGTAAGGACTGCAAGAAGAAAAGGTTTTAGTTTTGAAAGTATCAAGCATTTTCTAAAAGAATAATTTATAATGGAAGTGATAATCCTTTAAACAAACAAACAAAGAAAAACCTTAACATGAATGTTATGTTTGACTGTCTAACTTCTGTCCTTCATGTGGTACTGTGGATCAACGAATTAAAAGAAGCACCTTCTGGGGATCTATGAGTTACCTAGGCAGCTGATCAGTCCATGGTGTCTGTCAGGGCACTGCAACATTTGAAACTCGTATGGCAGGTACCGCTAGCCATAGCAATAACAACTTTCTGGAAACCAGAATTCCTACTGATGCACAATAAAAACCTTTGGATTAAGATAATATGCTACCAGATCCAAATGGCAAATTGTCTAACTCCAGGATTTCTTTGATAGAGGTACAAAATAAGATAAACACTACAAATTTTAATTATAATAAGCACACAAAAACTTAGCAAAGGACATTATTTTCCAGATATAATTACTATTATGTATACTAGAATTGTGCCTAAGAAGCATCGTAAAGAGTAGCCTTTTACAGCTAATAACAGGTAAGAGGAGTCACTTGCTCCTTCACATACCTTCAGAGACAAGTGTCAAACAAAACATAGCAGAAGAGCTAAAGGCAGAAATTGTACAAACAGAGCTTGAAATAAAATCACAGCAGTATAAGTAAGACTGCAGGTTTCTGTATGACATATCTGCTATGCCTCTTTCAAAACAGTATTCTCTATGTCAGAAATAACAGAAATCCTGGTCTTCTAATGTATGTGACTGCATGGAGGCATAAGGAGCCCTATTGTAGTCATAGTCACATTTTACACAGATAACCATGACTGGGTAACGGTGCTAGAAGCCACACAGAAACAGCAGATAAACAGCAGAAACAGACATAAATGTCAAGCTTTGCATTTTTATTTTGGTACATAAAGAACAGTAATCTTTCACTCAGTCTCCCAGTGACAAGATTTATTGCATATATTGCAGGCCACCTGAAATGGTTTGGAGTTGCAGTATTCTGAGAAATAGCAAATGAGAGCTCTCAAGTGTATGAGTAAAGTAGGTGAGAGGTTGGATTTAGGTTAGACTTTGGGAAATATTTGTGTAAGGGCAGCTGAGTGCTGGAATTCATTGTGTGCAGATGCTGTGCAAGGTCATTAACTGGGGATATCTGAGAACAGGTTAGAGAAATGTTTGCAAAGAACAATTTTGGGAAAGCTGAGGATCCTTTTAGAGGAAGGTGCATAGCTTAGATGATGTTTTCAGGTTTATTCCATGCATAATTTTATGATAGGACTCATGAAATTCGGCCAAAGGGAAAGAAGTGTTTTGTGTTCTATTAAATTTGTGTTTTCCTAAGTTTATTGTGAAAATGTTGCTGGTCATTGCAGATCATTGTGTAATTCTGCTTTACAGGCACAATCAGAAAACATTTGCAGTGGATTTAAGCCTCATGACATATGCCACTCATTTTACCAAGCAAATATGCTCCTATTCTATAGATCCCATAGCCCTGTCATTAAACATGCTGTCCACTGCTCATTTTATGGACAATTTGGAAGATAGTCACTTATTAGAAAAAAAAAACCACGGTCATGTATCAAAAAGGAGATTGTTTTCTCAGTCATAAAATCTTTCTTTCTCATCCTGAGCTTTCACAGATTTACAACTCATGAATTTCAATTCATGTACCAACATCCGAAAGCAGAACTTAGTTGAACTGCCAAATGTGACTAGCCTTCATAACAAATGATTTTGATTTCAATCCATAAATTGGCCAATTCACTCTAAAGGTATGAATGATGATATAAAATTTCTTGAAAAACTGCTCTGAGATTTCAGGTTGTCATGAAAATGTAAAATAGAAATTGCACAGAACTGTTTTGTACATCTCTCTTGGGACAATATACTACCTGGATGCATCACCAGAAATTCATAGGTCTATAGAACACTGTAAATCACTCAAGCAGCTCTTCTGAAAAGTTATATTGATGTTATATCCATATAAGTGAGACCAAAACAATTGTTCAGATGTGCCATACATTAAAAAAAAGCACAACACAACCTACTGGTTATAAGTACAACTATCAGTGTCATTACACAATAATGTATACAACCAATATACAATAACCACTGAAACAATATTTTACTCCTACACCATATCTTGTTGTATCACTCTCCCAAAGCATTTGAAGTATCTTTACTCTCAGAGATTTCCTGACATTCAGATTTTCATTATGAGAGACAAAACCCAGCAAGAGCTTACCACAGCTAGAGTGCTATTCTGTACCTAACTGAAATACACAACAAGGTAATGACCTTGGTGAGTGCCACAGGTGTGTGTTTAAAACCTGCCAAATTGAACCTTGATGCCCGTCACTACAAAAATACGACAGACTTCCAGTTAGTACCAATATAATTGTGTGGCAACTGTATCCATTTGATGAACAGCAAAGGAAGCTGATACCCATGATAATGGCTAGCTCTGTCGAATGCTTATAAAGTGCAGAGCTGCTCCGGTTGATATCTGAAAGCTCACTAATGTACAGCTAATTACATGCTTTTCAGAAATGTCAGTCAGCCTTTTCTCTTAGTCTTTGCAAAAGCTTTATCAACGGCAATACATGTAAAAGACAAAATGGGGCAGAAGGTGACCAAAGTCCTTTAGAGAAATCACCTTAAAGGAAGTAAAAGGACATGGCTTCATAGTCATGACTGACATGTTTGGAACACAGTTAGCTGAGTTTATCCTTTCTGGCCTCTGGATTTTTCATAGTAACCCTATCAGTGCACAATTATTTCCTTAATTATAATGTACATAATCAGAGGATGCAAAGATAATAAATTATCTTGTTTTGAATTATCTGTACTGGCCTCAGAAACAGACATTTACCTGCTTTAGACCATTTGCTTAGTGCTTAATAAATAGCAAATCAGGTACATGAAAGGTGCTGTGATTGATTGCAGGAAATGGTCTTCTACAAAAGCAATATTAGTCTAAGGACATCTTCAGAATTAACAATTAGTATAGACAGAGAGCTCATTGTTTGCACTCTACAGGGAAAATCACAAACTTGTGTTTGTATGGAATCAGAATCGGTACCATATTTTCATGCAATTAAAAAACTAATGTTCTTATATTTTCAACAAAAATTGTATTCCACAAATACTGCAGACTCATTGCTCAAATGCAATTTTGAGAATGAGGAATAGCTGAAGAAGAAGATTAAAAATACATGATCTTATATTTTGTTACCAAGGCACAGATTATATACTGCTGTTTAAATATATAATAAATATAGGGTAGGTATTATACAGAAGTCTGAAAAAACCTAGAAATTCATTCCACAGCTCATATTCACTTTACTAACATTTGAAAATCCCATATGTGCTAATTGCTGGTGAATTTTCCACAAGGAACAGTGGGCACACCCTTTTGTGCTGGACCATTAACATGATGGAAAGTACTGTGCCAAGAAATGTCACCCTATCATGCTCTTCAGTGAAAGAAAAGTTCAGTCTCCTATTGCACAATATATATAACAGGGCAAGTTGTAAGACAGAGGAGAAACCAACTCCACTTTTGTTAGACCAGGCATTCAAAATTCCTCTTCATGTGTTCATTACAGCAGTCTTTACAACTAGTGTTTGCTTTTCTTATTGCTAAGGAAAGAGGATTTGCTTTCTAGTGATTAAATAGATCTTTCTCCATGGTACTAGTTTTCCTGGACAACATTTAAACTTGGTGCTATAAGTGAAGTTTCAGTCTCATTTCCACTCACTCAATGGCCGTTCATAGGTAACGTCAAAAAACTTGTCAGCTACATATAAAAATATGGGGGACAAGACACACTGTCAGGTACTGGACTTATATATAACATTATTTTTTAAAGGTTTTCTATATATGTGCAGTGTATTTGTAATAACTTTGTGGTAAACTTTGTGAGAAAACCTATTTGAGGGACAATAAAGATCAAACACCTAGCCTATGGTCCTAAGAAACAAGAGGGGATGTTAGCTTCGTACATGTTATATATGTTAGGATAATTGCTATTTAAAAGACTATGTAAAAGTGACTCAATGCCATTTCTATTCCCTCTTTTCATAAGCCATCTGTACCTCTCACCTTACAATAAATACATTCATAGAATTAAATGGACAAAAAAGCCATTTTTCTCTGCTGAGGAAAAACATGGATGGCAGCTTAACTTTTACCAAGGCAATCTCTCAAATTTTTAGCTAATACTATCTCAGAGACAGGACATGAGAGAAGCAGACTGTTTTTATTTTCATTTGTGCCATTCCAACACAAATGCTGCAAGCCTAACACTAAAATAAATGAGGGGAAGCTAATGATTCTGAATTTTCCACAGCTGTAACAAGTCCCCCAGTCTTATTGCAGCTGATATGCTTCTGTAGGCAGATTAGCATCTAGTTCTCCCAGAGTACTATAAAACTGACCTGTCTCCACAGACCTCTAAAGAACTGGCAACTTATACTGATGTAACTGAGCTAGGAATTAAAAGAAAAAAAAAGAAAAAAAAAAAAAAAAAAGAGAAGATTATGTGTCATTCTCCCTCAGAGATATTTTTATATGTTAAAGGACAAATTAGTGAAAATGAAGAATCCCTGATTCTTGCTTACATGAAATTTTTTTTGTGCCTTATAATGAAGCTGAGAAGCTAAGACCATACTAGCAAATATCTTAATTCATCTTACTGAAAACTAACTTGAAGATTTTGGGTGTTGATGCTATTCAGATTTCAGCAGCATAAGATGTAGAGAGTGGTTCAAACTTCACTTAGCAGTCAGTGCTCATGTCTCAATACCAAAGTGTGTTCTGAGAGCAGAGAATAATATGACTTATGTTTTATTCAATAAATCTTGAAGCTTTTGGGAAGTGATTTTTGCTCACTTGTTAGTAAGTTCTGAAGACACATTCAGATCTTGTGATCATTGACTCGGTTTTATCACTTAAATAAGGCCTGAATTTAGACTGTTAAAGAAAGCACATTTTTATACTTAGGGATTTCAGTGGTGGAACTACTGGTCTCTTTTCTGTCATAAAAGCCTCTGTGGCAATTCACAGAGAAAACTTCATTAGCCTGAATTGTCAGAGAATTGCTTATACCCTAGTTACAGATATCACTTCCTATTTTGGTTAATGCTGAGAGACTCTGATCCTTTCCTTTTTCTCCTGGGAAATCTTCATAGTAAAGTAGGACTTTAAAGTAAAAGTCAAAGCCACTGAAGTTTTAAAGTCGATAGTGACAAAAGCAGTTCTTTTATCTGTAGAATAAGACATGGATGGTTAGACTTAAGGTAAGGAACGGACATACAGAAAAAAAAAAAAAGTGCAACTAACAATACAGTCAAGGTGAAAAAATACAGCTGCCTGAAATACATCTGTCACTGAATTCCAACAAAGTCGCCAAGGTACAGTCTGACCCAAGCCACCCTCCAAATCAGAAATCAGTGCAGAGGGGTTATAAACCTTGGGTTTGTTCATGAGAAATACTGTGAAGGTGAAAAGGCTGCATAAGTGCATTGTAATTAGCAGTCATTTTCCTTCAATGGTAACTACATTAAAGAAACTTTAAAAGCACTGAAGCAGCTTAATAACAAAACATACCTGGAGCTGCCCTCTGTAAGCTACAATGGTAGACATCTTAGTAAAAAGAACGGAGAGAATCTGGTTAGATGGAAAGGCTTATCTAGCAATGGAATAAAAAAAATGGAGAAAAAGGATAGATTTTTTTTTAATGATGTGCCATTAAACTCCTTTTTTTTCATCCTCAAATAGAGGCCTGATGCAAAGACATAAAAAATAATCGGAAATTAAATGCTCATTTCCAAGAAATGGAAATTGATGCAGTATTAAAATCAAGTCACTGACTGAAGTAATTTGTAGTACTTACATTTCATCTAGATAAAGATATTTGGGTGTTTTTTCGTCTACTTTAGGAAGGCTGGTCCATCAGCAGTCAGTATCATGAGTTTCATTCTTATCTCCTCTGCATTCATGAAGTCCTATGGAAAACATGAAATTTCCTGCCCTTCTGCATTTCTGCATGTGCGAATGACACCTACTGAGGATGAGATTAAAGGTGTTTCAAACAACCTGAGCATCATAATCTAGAAAGTCACACCATCATCTAACTCATCAACCACACTCTGTTCCATCCACACCCTGCTAAGTATTATCCATCTGTTAGGGGTCCTGCATAGGTAACATAACTTTTCTGCACTACCTTCCCACTGCTTACTGAATTTGTGAATGGTTTAGGGGAAGATGGAGACCGCTAATACTATTTAGGTATGTTCAAGGTCTTCATAACCCCAGGTTTCAATAGCTGAAATTGAAAATTATGTTCAAACTGCTTCCTTCTATGTGTGGGTCAGAGCTGAGCTCTGTCTCAGCTGTCCACAGCTGCTGGAAGTGAGAAGGCAGAAACACTGACAGAATGCTCTGGAAACAAGTTAAACATCCTGTATGACTGAAAATCAACCACCCGGGAGGAAGGGAGTGAGTAGCAGTGCTACTGAGAAATGAGGCAATGGCTATGGATGCTTTCGATGAAAGCAGCCATTACACAGCAATCTTTTCTGTGCTGGGAGGCACTAAGTCTCTCTGATCAGTATTTCTCTCTTTTCTGGTGAAGTCCAGCTCCCCGTAACTTCTTTAAGAGAGCCAGGACTACTCTTAGATCTAGGCTGTCAGAAATATCAATTGTCTTGCTGAAGCTCTGCACCCCTACTTATGCTTTGATCCATGTTGCTTTATTCAATTCCTAGTAAAAATATGTCAGGCAGCGCAGAAGACTTCTGCCTTGTACCACCTGCATTGCAGCAGAATCACAGGAGGTACAACACTGTAAGTGTGTTGGCAATTTGGTGCCCAGTGTTACACTAAACTTGGAATATGAGATGTTCCATGCATGAAAATCCTTTGGGCTACTTATAATTGGAGGTGGATATGGTGGGCCCTTTTCCTCAGTGAAAGGAGTCACTGCAGGATATTTTACATGATTAAAAAAAAGCAGCTAGAGGAAACAACACAGGGAGAGATAATTTAGAGGAAATAAATTTTGGCACTTTGCAGAAAATTCTAAAAATGATGTGATAATTTATGAAAGAATTTGGTATAGTGCTGGTTTTGAATTTTTCTTTAAACATCTGCATTTTGTTCCTTTTTTTTATTTTTCATGTCAGTGTCAAAGATGCTTCAAGCAGGATGTGGAGCTAGATACTTCAAGGTCCCTTCCAACTTGGATTATTCAGTTATAACTATGTGTATGTAACTAATACTTTTTTTCCTGAATATGCTGAGTGGAGAATTATACTGGATGTTGAAAGATCAACTGACTACCTTCCACGTGGGGCAACCATTTGTCCTTTCTCACTGGACCACTCCCATTGTCAAGAGCATCACCACTAGCATGGCAAATAACTTCTGTTCACAGTTCAACTGAGCCTCACACAGTCCTGATGCTCTTCAAGCCAATTCCCTCAACTCAGATACACCTTTTTCAGTAACTTTTTATCTCTAACAATTTTTTCTGCTCAGTGGAAAGTGAAGTTGGAAATATAGAAACCATGATAATTTCTGAACTTGATGAACAGGGAGACAGCATCACTGGTAATGAGCAGAGTGTGGGAACAGAGCTAGTGAACTGCTTAGCCAGACATTGCAGCCTGACAAAACATGTCTGAAATGTGTAACTGAGGTGGAAAAGGGGAAAAAAAACCCTTCAAACTCATCCTGCTAGTCCAGGAGTTCTCAAGATTTGATCTTTTCTGCAGCACACTGAATGTTCAGAAAGTTTCTGTATTGCCTTTCACATTTTCTTGAGCTGTTTAGCAAGGCTACAAAGTCTGTTTCACTTGGCTACATAAAAAGGCAATCTGATCTTGACAACCAACACACCAGAAGGGTCTGGAAATGACTTGTGTAGCCCTCAAAATCGTTACAGATGCACAAGGAGGACTGAATCACACAGCGTGCCCAAGCCTCATTTACAGGCCAAGCTCTTATCCTAACAGTCATATAGCCGCAGTGCAGAAATGCCAGGTGATTTTGCTGAAAACTAAATAATTCACTCACCAAGCTTTAGCCTAAGGTTAAACTCCTTTCCAACTCCGTCACACCAGTAGACACCATTCACTCTGCCTTTCCCAACTTCAGGAAAAAATAAAAGAACTGTAATCAGCTTCCCTTTAGATACATTCCCGCTCAAGGGAATTTTCCTGCATTATAACGTCATGGGGAAAGACCATGCAGTGTGAAATTTTATTAAAGGTGATTTTTATAAATTCCTTAAGATGCCCATGAAAATAAACACTAAAATTCAAACATTCTTTGAAATGTGTTTATTTTTATTGCAGTTAATTTTTGTTCTGTCAAGTTAGAAACGGTGAGGAAAAGAAAGCCATATCACAGTGACTGTAGCCCATGGATTACTCCTAAATGTATTTTTTCTTGCACAAAGCTCAGCAACCATCTCAGCACTGACACTAAGGAATGGGCTGTTATTCTAGCAAAGTTCCAAAGTGTTATTTGAGTGGAAATAAATTCAGTTATTCTGGACTTCATTTCTGTTCAAGACAGTAATTCCTTGGATTTAGGAAAAAACAAGGACAGTTACTCAACCCATCTAAACAAGGTTGTTTCACACAGAACACTACTTAGTGCTGAACATGGGATTAGTTTTGAAGTAATTTCATAGCATCACTTGTAATATTTACTGTGGTAATGCTTATGTTAATAAGATACTGGAGTGTACCATTTCCAGGTCTTCCTAAAGAGAAATAATTTTCATTACAGTTCATGCAGTAGCATGAATGAAATTATATCAGCTTCCATCAGTTTATCTAAGAGCACTTTTAAATGAAATTAGCATTTGCAAATGCAGGAAGAGAAGATGAACTGACTTGCCTCATCTATCAGGCTAAAGAACATGCATGTCATTATAACCTATTCCTCCAAGAGTTGTGACTGTGGCCTTCTCATGGTACTCAATGGCCCAAGCAACAACATAAATGATTTTTTCAAATGTTTATAGAAGAATCGTTTCAGCTATCCGATGTTACTTTTTTTTTTTTTCCCAGAAAAGGAGGAAAAGTCTTAACTACAAACCATAGCTTTAAAAACATGTCTAGTAAGAGGGTTGCCCTTCATTAAAAATAAATGAAAACTTTTTTAGAATTATTTTTAGAAAATTACATATATAAGTTATTGCAAAATTTCATTTGTTTGTTCTCAGAGTAAAAAAAACAAACACTTTGATAGCAATTTTAATGTTCTCTGGTAAATTCTCTAAAAGCTTGAATTATGGAAATTAAGTTAACTTTAAAAAAAAAATCAAAGCTGAAAACCTGTGAGCTTTATATAGTTCTATTTAGGTATATTTCTCTGTATAGTAATAAACTATCCCATCCAAAAGCATTTTTCTCTAAAAAGAGCACCGAGTTCTTGTGGTTAAACACATATTTCCATCAACCTTCCCTATGTCTAGGTAGTCACCCATTCATAAATGCCCTCACAGATATAAGGATTTTATTCTCTTTGGAGTTAGTGGAGATTATGTATAAAGGAGGTTTAAAATCTGTGAAAAAGTCCCCTTTAGAGACTTTTGGAAGTCTAGTGTGGTTATTTTCTGGCTCTCATAGTCAGATTAAGTGCCTGTTCAGACTGCAGAGATATTGCAGAAACATCCTGATAGTTCAATGCTGCTTTGGATATTTTATTGCTGATCTGAATTTCTAGTAAGTAAGCACAACCTGGGAAATGAGGTTATGTGGCATCTCCATGGTACCTGAAATAATCCTTTCCTCTTGTACATTCCTGTGAATTTCTGTCTGAACACCATGTGTGAGGAAATTTGGCAGAAGAAAAATGAATTACCTAAAATAAAGTGGCACATTTAGGGAGTTGTATGCATGTCACTGCATAAAAGGGTTCTCATACATCTGCCTGTAGATGAGTTTCACGTCCTAGCTCCCATGTAAATGCTGAAAAACATGCTTACCCATTCTTGACTCATACACCTGCCAGAGAATACCAGTACCTATGTTCTTTAGATCCTATGTTTTTGAAGGGAGCACCACTGACTGATCTACCTGACAGAATTAGAAATAAGCCCAGAGGCTACACATCCTTAGCATCATCTCTGCCATTAGCAGTCAGGGGACTGGTTCTCTTTCTCTACGTGTTCAGTGGACCACATGAGGTGTGGGGTAGTGGTGGGACCATGTTTCCCAAACAGACTTTCAGTCCCCAAAAAGCACACAGAAAAAAGGCAGGAACGTGAAACAATTGAAGAAGAACATTCCAAAAAGCCGGTCCCCTAACCTGTTTTGTGTAGAAGAGGTAAAAATTGAATAAATCAAGGAGCAGAGTGGCAGTGCTTCGCCAGTGTGTAACTTTGCAGGAATTTTCAGACGCCAAGCTGTTCTGTAAGCCAAAATGCTTAAGGTTACCTAGGAAACTCCAACAACAATTATATTCTGGACAGTCTTAATAAATGTTATTTAAATTAAAAGAGATTTCCACTCTTTTCTATGTGCAATTATGCTAATTAAATTGAAAGAGAACTCTGACATTTCCAATTAGCATTTACCACAGAAGGTATATATGCAAATATAGCAGAAGGTAAATACTGATTTGAAAAACCAAAATACATGGCGTGGTATCATACCACAGCAGCACAATTAGACAGAACATCATTATCAAACTTTTTAAAATCCAAAATAGAAGTCGTCAGCAACACATATCAGATGCTGAAAGTCTATGTAAAACATTTGAAAAGCAGGCCATCCAGAAAAAACACAAACAAACACATTAAACCATATTCAAGATGATAATGTAGTGCATGATGTTTCAAAAATGTAGATTTTTTTCTTCATCAGAAATAATTTTTTCAAAGCAATTGATAATTAAATAGTTAAATCAGATAAAATATTTTGGAAGGAGATACTTACCCTTTAATGGAAATTCTCTCTAACTTTAACATTCCAAAGAATATTCAGACCACTGAAGCACTAGAATAATAAAAGAAATATATCAATCTTACTTTTCATAGACTAACCTGGCCAGCAGATAAAACAACTCCACAGATTGAAAATAAAAAAAAAAAAAAAGACTCATGAGTTGAGATGGTTTAATAGGAATAATAATAATAATAGGAATAACAATAATAACAACAATAATAAAATAGTACTATTAATATTAATAATAATATTTAAAAAAAGTTATGCACACCACTGAAAGTTGACGCTGTCGAGTTCCCTAGCTGGTAAACCATGCACCACACTGGAAGATAACAGTGAAAGCAAAGCTAGATAACCTCTGGTGGATCTAGGTGGAATAATTTAAGAAGTTACTAGCTGCCATTGCTAGTCTTCAAAGCATATCATGCTCCAATTCTACAAACTCAACCTTTTCAGTCTGAGCTGCCCAGAGAGGAGATTTGGGATAGCATCATTGCTATGAAGTGGTTTGATATGAAGTCTTTGCTTTTGCACAGAGTTGCATGTGTGCTTTTTGACTGGACTCTGCCAACATGCTGCAGTGCTCACATCACCCATCCTGCTGCAGTCACTCCTAGGGATATAATTTATATGTGCCTACAGTTTATCCCAACTAATAAAACAGGAAAATAAAGGATAAAGAAATGACAACCAAATTTTTATTTACTCCCTAACCCTTTTTTTTTGGTTTTTTTTGGGTATTTTTTGTCCTTTAAAAGGGCTCTGCAGAATCACTGGAATAAATTAATGTGCTTATGTGCTTTTTGTGGTCTGTGCTGCATGATATTGCTAATTTTTTCTCTGGTAAATAGCTTAGGCACTGCTACCGAACAGACTGACACTTGACAGCATACTTTGTGTTAAGTGGAGAACTGAGATAGGTAGAATTAGGTTTGAGAAACTGACACTAATTGTTTCTATCTAGCATGTTTCTTAATATATTGAATTATTTTGCCATTAACCCCATGGGGATCCAATTTTATGAGTCATCAATGGCCAGGAAATCTCATTTCTAAAGAACTAGAACTAGAGTTGCTGCAGACCCCCAAGAGAGTGCAGTCAGATCCTTTCCCAACAGAGAGGAAATGCTCCCACAATAAAAGAAAAAAAAAAAGTCAGGACAGCATGGTGTGAGAGGAGAAGGTAAATCCCTCCATCCCACTTGGGTAGTACTGGATAGAGTTCATGTGCTACAGTTTGTGCATTTTTGATGATTCCTTGGTGGCTTGACACAAAGTGGAAGTAGCCAAGCTCAGAAAACAAGCACAGAGAAAGTATGAGCTTTTATTGCAAGTAGTTAAAGAATGCCCTCAGTATTTTCTAAGGAGATTCCTCACACAGACCTGCTCTCCGCACAACAGTGGCACTGTGGTCAGACCTCAGGCCAAGACGAAAACTTTGGGCATGAACTCTCTGGGGACAGACATCACTTCTATAGACACTATGATCCTTTGGGTGACTTACTATTTGAGAATTTCCATTGACTATTTCTTTTATGAAAAAGTGCAAAAGAAGATTTGCCTTTTTCTTAAGATAAAAATCACATTTTTGTGTAGTACCCTTCACTAAATGTGATCTTTAGATCCTGGAGGGATCTTGAAACATTGTGGCCCAAAACCTCCTATCCAAGACAAATTCCTTTGCAAATTCCTTCTTCCAGGAGGAAGAAGTTACCGCCTCATGGTAAGTAAGATGTTTCCTCCATTCAGAAAAACTTCAGGAACTGCTTACATCCACTCTTCACTCCAGTGGACCACTTGTGGTCCAAAGGTCTGATGCCCATGGACATACTTAGTGGGTGATTTGAACTCACAAATCCAGCAACCATCCTCCTTGCTTCTTCTTCTTGGTTAAAAAAGGAGCAATTGTTCAGCATGGTACTATGCTCTGTCCAAGATACAGGTGCACATTTGGTGGCTGTTACCAACAGACTGGTTGGGTTGGACTGTTTGATCCAATGCTTGCATGAGTAAGTAGGGGTCCAAAAGCTCTTCAGTAATTTGTTATAACACCTTCCCTCCCTGAATATACAGGCATGTTAATTCCAGAAAGACTCAAATGGCAGTTACCTACTGCAGAAAGGGGAAGTTTTCACACAGACACAAAAAGGTACTAGTAAATACTCTACTATATTGGCAAAAATACACACACTGTGATTAATAAGAACTAGTTTTATAATGAATCAATTTCTGATTTTTACAAATACCATACCTAGCAACTCCAGGATGTTGATCAGAAAACTAATTAACATATTAGTTCATATAAAAAGCCCTCATATATTTTTACATGGCTTTAAGTGAAATGTACATTATACATTACCAGGCTTCATTAAAATAGCAGTAATTCTTTGTTATTGATCAGTAAAACCTTTGATTTTTAATTTTTCTTTAAATTGAGCAGCCAGTAGGAATCTGCATTCATTTTAACCTTCTAACACCACAGGCCCAACACAAAAGACACATATTTCTTACTAATGGCAGGAATATCAGCTCAACACAATTAAAATGGCTTAAAATGAAAAAAAGGGGATTTAGGTTAGACATCAGAACAAATTCTCAAGACTATGCATGGTAGCAGCCTACTCAGAGAAGGTGTGGACTCTCTAACATGGGAGCTTTCTGACATAAAGTGGGAATGTCTGTCAGAAATTACACAGGAACAGCTGATCCCCCTACAGCAGGGAGAATGAATCAAATTTCTCAGCTCCCTTCCAGACAATTTTTTTGTAAGATTTCTTTTAAAAATAGTGATATTTGACAAGGTTGCTTATCATATAGATCTTTGCCACCAGAAATAATTTTATTACAAAATATTTAAGATACTGAAGTAATTTCTCTTGCTGGAAAAAAACCCCAAACCTAACCACAACTGAAAACCCAAAGAGAAAAATAAAACAAACATATAAGCCCAACCAGTGTGGAGCAATAATTAACTCTGGGTTGTGGATGCATTGTAGAATCTAAAGATATACTTGAAAAAAGGGATGTATGTATTTACTCATTTTATGGTATATTATCTTCAGCCCACTCTCTAATGTAGAAGCATCTGGAAGAAAGAACTTCTGATTTACAAAGATTTCTATTTCTTTAATTCTTTCTTTTGTTCCTAGTTTTGCATCAGAATATGAAACAACACCAGGTAATTCCAAAAACCTACCCTTTTCCCTGTTAATGTGGATCAGATGAGTTGATTCTCTCTTAGCAAAGTTAGAAATAGTTGAAAAAATTAAGAAACAGGGATGATATTATTAACACCTGTGATTACACATTAGAGAAATTTCTCTAATTTGTAACCTCCCCAATGTAGTGATATTGAAATTTCCAAAATTGGAGACTTTTAAGATTAGAATAATTAATTGTGTTGGCAATAGCAGATATTCTGCCTGAGGGCAAAGAGGTAACAAATGGCCTTTTGAAGGCCCTTCCAACATTATTTTTTAATACTTTGGATTTACTGACTAACTAGTTGCTGTTTCCTGTGGAGAAAAAACATTAAACCTTGAATTACATTTTAATCCCAGATGACAAATCAGTTTAAAGTAAATTAAAAGGTGTTTGATGAAAAGGATTGGACAGTAGTGAGATTCTTCTTTCATTGGTAGTAAAAGAAATATACAGTTATACAACCTATGTTCTAAGCTAAAGAAATTAGCTACTAAAATTTGATAACATAATTAAGCAATAGGCCTTGCTGTTGAAGTCTCTGCTAGGAGATAATAGATTGCAAGGACAGTTACATATGCTGAAATTATATTTACAACATATAAGGTTGCAATGTCCTCAGAGGAAGGTATCTTCTGTTCTGTAAGATGGATTATAGATGTATATATAGGTATGGATTTTTTCTCCTAATTAATTCATATTTTTCATGTTCAAAAATGCCTGATGCTTCTGTTTCTTGAAGCTTTATGATATTTAAAATTTGGATGCTATCATAGCAGGACAGTAGTACATAATTCTTTCCAAGTTGCCCATGAAAAATCTGTCACTGGAACTGAGGTCTCAAAGAAATGGAATTTCACTGGAATGAGGTCTCAATGTATATTATGTGTACCTGAAAAGTCAGGCAAACTTATGGGAGCTTTGTGGTGGGTTGACCCTGGATACCAGATGTCCAATGAAGCTACTCTGTCGCTCCTCTCTTCAGCTGCACATGGGAAAGAAATTTAATAAAAGACTTGTGGGTTGAGATAAGGATAGGGAGAGTTCATTTACCAATAACTATCAAGGGCAAAACAGACTCAATTTAGAAAAAAAAAAAAATCTAATTTATTACCAAGCAAGTCAGAGTAGTGTGGGAGACAAAGAGCAGCTCTGAGAGAGACATAACTTGGGAAGGAATTGTGGCTTTGGTGCCTGGATGCCTGTTGGCGCTGGCTCAGTACCTTGAAGTGTTAGGTGTTATGGTATGTTGGGAGATGGTATGCTTTGTCCCGCTAATGGCAGTCCATTAGTGCCAGACAAGACTTTAAATGAGGACGTTGCACTGCGCACGATAACTAATTGTGTGTAACGACACAGAACCGAACCTGATTGAAGGCTGCTGTGCCAGCTATCTTGAAAGTATAAAAGCTTGCTGGGTTCTTATTAAACCTGTCTTCAACTCACCACAATCAGAGTCCATGCCTCTCAATATGCCACAGAGTAGGATAGTGAGAAATAAACCCAAATCTTAAAACACCTCCCTCACCCTCACTTCTTCTTAGCAGGGTGGAGTCAGCTCATCACAAGTTGTCTCTGCTGCTCCTTCCTCCTCAGAGAAGTCCATCAACCTCCATGGGCTGCAGAGGGACATCTGAGTCACTGGATTTATCTACCTGTGGTAAACTAATGGATGTAATGACCTTATCCTTAAGATCAAGTATTTATTTTCTAAAGGATTTTTTTCTGGTTTGTGCATTTTTTTCACTGTTATCTCAAGATTTCATGTGACATGGGAAGATATCACTGCTGATGCCAGGTTTTAAAAACAGGTATTGAAGTTTTATGTCTAGGAAGATTTTTCAGAGGTTATGTATGAAAAATCCAGTTGTAATTAGATTATTCCTTTCAATATTTCAATTGGCATATATTAATTGTGTCTAAATAATTGATAAAAGTAGTTTAAAGAGTCAACTGGAGTTACAGATCTTTATTGCCAAAAAAAAAATACCCAAAGGATAAAAAAAATAAAAAAATAAAAAAATAAAAAATAAAAAAAATCAGCACTGATTTTGTGGATTTGGTGGGTTTGTTTTTCATTTTGTGCTGTTGTTTTTTTTTTCTTTTACATTGGTTTTCTACTTCCTCCATAGACAGTCAAAAATAATTAAGGTTATGTATTCTGAATCCTCTCTTGTTACTCATTTTAATAATAGGAGATACAGTAGCATATCTTGCAATTATTAACTGCCTTATCTTTATCATTTCGTTTTCATGCTGAGCAATATTTTGCTGCATGATTGCTAAGGGCAAAATGGAGCAATATTTTTAACAGCATGTACCAACTTAACTGTAATATTCAGCAGCCAAAGGGTCATCGAGAAAAGATGCTTTTGTAAAAATATAAATTAGTAAGAATTGCTTTATTATGATAACGTTCATTCTAGGGAAAGAGCCATTTTGCTTTACATTTATTAGGTACATGAGCAGAGGAAGATACTGCTTACATCAACAGAATAAGAAATAACTCCCGTAAAAACTCTTTCTACATATTACCAAGGTTTCAAATTGTTTTTCAGCTCTAACAGGCTGTCCCGATCCAGGATGTAGCTCAGAAACAGGAAGGGTAAGGCTCAGGAGATAACAACCTAAATGTTGGAAAATCTTTAATCTGAATTTGAAAGTTAGGCCTGAAAAACTGAGCAGAGGAAATATATGCTCTCTCAAACATATCAGAACTTGTCTGTGCCACACCTGCCAGAAGCATAGCACACCCATCAGTGTTCGCATATTGCCAGTGATTCCCAAGAAGGCAAAATAACCTAAAGTATGTAGTGCATTGCTCCAGGCTGGTTAAATACACTGATAAAGCAGAGGTTTTCTGAGTACATTGGCCAGTCGCAGACCAACTCATAGTGCAAGAATGCAATCGCAGGCATGGTGATGCTGACGAGGCATTGACCACTGATTTCAGAGAATTGGGATCCTCCTTAACCATATGAACCTAGCAGAGGATGGAGTGGAGCTTATGGCTTGGAACTGGCTCATTTAAAGCCTGGTGACTGGGAAAAGACAAAAGGTTCTTTTGCACTTGACCTTATACCCTTCAGTTGTTTTCTTAATTGGAGACATTGTACTGTACTGTACAATATGCTGTACAGTCTGCCACTCTCACTATGTTCCCATAACCTGGGGCTATTATTTAGCAGATTACACACTCCAAAAACCTTCTGTGTCTTTATTTTTTGTTAGAATTCCTTTGGTCACTTTTCCAGCATTGCTGAGATGGGATCTGACATGGCTCTGAAATGTAGACAACTAAGATCTGTAAATTAGATAATTCCTAATGTTCTCACAAACAAACTAAAAAAAATATTTAAAAATTGACAGTTGAGTAAAATTACATCATTCCTCATATAATCAAGGCCCTAATGAGATCCAACTTCCAGCTTAAGATCTTAATTATAGAAGGGTTGAGCTCTTGAAAATTTTAGTAACTAGTGTCTGTTTTCTAAACTTGTCAAGGAGAACAGCATTTCCTACAGCTCTGAAAAAAAGATTTTTGGGGGAGAATCAGATAATGGTATAAGGGGACTAAATCCCTCTGTTCTCCTTAAATGCCATAGACTGTGATCTAATCTAGTTGATCCTGCTCTAGCAAGTGGTTGGACTAGATGATCTTTTGAGGCCCCTTCCAACTCCTAATGTTCTGTGATTCTGTTACCCAGATCTGGGGAATACCAAAAGTTTTTCATTTTTTCCTTATTATTCCAGACATCATACTTTTAGCTTTTATACATGACTTTGTTATTGGCACAATTTATAAATTTGAACCAATTCAAGCAACTATAAATGAGCCTTTGCTTTACAAGCAGCAAGGAATAATCTTTTCCAGATTGCTTTCATAAAACACCAGGAGATCATTAGGTGAAAACGCAATAAAGATTAAAACTATCAGTTCTATGTTATAATTACAAACCAGTGGGTTTATTTTGCAGATTTTCTGCTTGCAATGATAGATCTTGTTTAAAACCTCCACATTTCTTAATGAAGTCTTTTCGAACCTATTTTTTCAAACATTTTCAAACCTAAAGCATAGGAAGAATATATATATGAAATATATTCTCTGTACGTGTTGAGTTCATTCTATTCTACTATATCAGAAAACTGATTTGTTGGGATTCCCTTACTCTAGCTCTGGCCCCTCTACAATGAGAAGATAAGATGTAATATCTATTGAATTTCAGGTCTGTGTGGGTAGGCAAGTAGTCTTTAATCTTTTAGCAGATTCCTCTTCCCTGCAACCAATAGCAGAATACTTAGTAGGTGAAGGTGTTCTTCAGAGTACTGGTTGGTAAATTTTAGATTTTGGATTCCAGCTCCAGAGAGGAAGGCATATATTTTGCTGACCAAATATACCAACAGTGCAGTTTTATGTGGTGTGCAATTCTCCCTTTCTTGATGCAATGCATTCCGAAAGAGATCCTGAAATGTTGCTATTTCATGTAGACTGAGAGGAAATACAAATAGCCCACATATAAAAATGTTTATAGTGTTATTTGTCAAAAAGCTTTGCTTTTAGACTGGATTGCATGCTAGACTAGCACATATGCACATGTTTTTCCTCCAATTTCTGTTCAGCAAAAGCTACAACATCTAATGTTATAAATTTGGAACACATCTGTCCTCAGCCACATGGGAATGTCTGAACTCATTTCAAAATGAACACAGAGAGTCTCAAGGATTACATTGGGGCATGTGGGAAAAAAAATAAGGAAACCTCCTATTTCTGTACTTCACATTTGCATATGTCAGAGGGGAGACATATTTTCAACAGCCAGGTCTCTCACTGTTGTAACCAGCAAATGTTTCTATGATCTAGCGGTTTCTTTATAGCAGCTTGTAGGGTGCTGATTTGGATTTGTTTTCAAAACACTGTTGATAACAGACTGGTATTTTAGCTATTACTGAGAGGTGCTTTCACACAGACAACATCATCTCTGATTTCCATGCTGCCCCAACAGTGAGGAGGCTGGGGGTGCACAAGGAGTCAGGAGGGAACACAGCTGACCTCAAATGACCAAAGGGATATTTCATGTGATGTCATGGTCAGCAATAAAAGCTGGAGGAAGAATCACAGAATGTTAGGAGTTGGAAGGGATCTTGAAAGATCATCTAGTCCAAACCCGCTGCTCAAGTAGGATCACCTAGATTAAACCACACAGGAATGTGTCCAGACTGGTCTTGAATGTCTCCAGAGAAGGAGACTCCACAACCTCTCTGGGCAGCCTGTTCCCAGTGCTTTGTCACCCTCACAGTGAAAATGTTCCTCCTTACATTCACATGGAACTTCTTGTTCTATCACACCGAGAAGAGCCTTGATCCATCCTTCTTACACTCACATCTTATACATTTATAAACATTAATGTAGTCACCCCTCAGTCTTCTCCTCTCCAAGCTATAGAAACCCAGTGCCCTCAGCCTTTCCTCATAATGAAGGTGTTCCACTCCATCATCTTGGTGCCCCTGTGATGGCCTCTTTCAAGGAGTTGTATATCTTTCTTGAACTGAGGGGCTCAGAACCGGACACAATACTCCAGGAGTGTTCTCACCATGGCAGAGTAGAGAAGGAGAGGGACGTCTCTTGACCTGCTATCCACCCCGCTTCTAATACACCTCAGGTTGCCATTGGCCTTCCTGGCCATGAGGGCACATTGCTGGCTTATGGGCATCTTGCTGTCCACCAGGACCCCAGGTTGTTATATGTCCGGAAGATCTATCTGCCTGCAGTGAGACCTCCAGTATAGTTTTCCTTCCAGGCACCTCATTATCTGGCCAGCCATCTTCCAACAGGGCCTGATACCTGTTTCTCAGTGGAATGTTTGGAGTCAAGGCAGGAAAGGCAGGCACTTGCATTCTGCCCTTGCAATGAAGCCTGCCTTCACTCACCCCCTTCTGCCTTCCACCTGCCTGGAGTAGGATACAGGGTCTCTTTGAAGAAATATTTTGTCTGGGTTGTGAAAAAGCAAGGGAGGATATTTGGTATTGCTGTGTTTGTCTTCCAAAGTTACCACTACCTGTGATAGAGCTCTGTTTTCCTCAAAAAGGTTAAACACCTCCCTGATGATGGAAGTAGTGAAAGAATTCTTGCTTTCCTCTACTTTCAGTCAGTTTTTGATTTACCACTTAAACTGTCTCTATCTTAACCCATGAATTTTCTTACTTTTATCCTTCTAATTTTCTTCCCCATCCCAAGGATGCAAGGAGTGAGCTAGCAGCTGTGTAAGACCAAGCTGCTGGTTGAGGTTAATCCACAACACATGCAAATCTTAGAAACAGATTTAAAAATATGAATTGTTGTGGTGGGTTTGCAACACATGGCAAGTAAAACCCAGATGGTCTCCAAAGGCCAAACTCCCAAACCCTGTTACTGACAAGGCCGGCCAGGCCAATCAGCTCTGGTCACAGCACCTCTGGGAATCACATTTTAGAGATAGAAAAATGCAAACAGCTGCATTTTGCCATCAGAGAAGGGAGTGAGAAGATGTGAGAAACTTTGCAGACACCAAGGTCAGTGAAGTGGGGAAAGAGGAGGTGCTGAGAGAAGATTCCCTGCGGCCTGTGGAGAATACCATGGTGAAGCGGGTGTCCCCCTGCAGCTCATGGAGCATGAAGAGACCCCACTTGCATCCCATGGAGCAATTGTATTCCTGAATGCATCTCATATTTAGGAATCATTTTTCCTTGAAACTTTCTGGTCTATCACACCTATACTGTTTAACAGAAGATGTCTCTCAAAATCAGCACAAAACCCAACAACTTCTTAATGCTTCATAGCTGAGGATCTAATTACAGAGTTGAATTTTAATACTGAGATGTAATGTTAAGTAGAAGAGATGCATAAATGGGATAATTCTTAATTTTCCTCCTTGTCCTGTAGGTCTACTCTTTGTTTGAAAATTTCAGGAAGAAGACATATTAAAAGAATTTTCGCAAAGGAAGAAAAACCTTTCCCCCACCCCTTCCCACATCAACAGAAAAAATCCTTACATTATTTCAGGTCAGCATTTCTGAAACTGCAAGAAAGCTAGGGAAGAATTATCGACCTCTACATATTATACCCCTTTATCTGTATGTAGGCTTTGTTCTCAAGACAGATCAGGTTCATAGGGCATTATTCAGCCACAAAAAAAATAAAACCAGAAGAAATCCTTTTTTTCTACTATCTCTTTTAAAAAACTGAATATATCAGAACTCCCCATACTGAAAGAAATAAAAAAGTATGGAAAAAAACCCCAATGAATTTCAATCCTATTGTTGAAAAGTCCTACAGAGTTTTAATAAGAGGTTAAGGACCAAGTAGCCAAGCATTTAAGTCAGGAACACACATATATAGGAGGAGCAAAGGAGATTAGTGAGTTAGTAACCATGGAGAGGACAGAAACATCAATAGGTTTAATAAACAACTACAGGCTGGAAGCAAGAGAAATAGGAACAAAGTATTGGCCTTTGTGAAATAAGGAATTCTCACCATTGTATGGGTGACCTATTACTTTAAAACAAACTAGAAAAATTGAAACTAGATTTTTTATGTTTAGTCTCTCTGTCTTATACTGGTACGGACACTGTGTCTGTGTTTGTACCAGCAGAAAGAGAAGTACACCCCAGGTCCCAGGTGAAGTCTTTATACACATTTAAGAAAGGAACATCATCAGTATGACTACTTCAGCAAGAAGACATATTTGGAAGATCTTTCTTATGTAGGTAATCTTTATATTTTAGTGATTTTAAATTTTTTTTCACACTTCTAGTAACTTAAAAATAATAAAAAAGCTAATAAACTTAAGAGGTAAACAACATCTGTAATACATAAAAACACAGGAACCCCAATTATTATTTGGAATCTTGTAAAATGATATTCATATCTCCTACTTTTAGTTTTCCATTTACAACTGTGACCTGACATGTTTATAAATACACCACACATAATACTTAAGTGTAATGCATATAATCACTGTAATTACAAATATTATTACTGCTGCTACACTACCAGTATTATCAAAGTGATCCTAACAGGACAGACACTTATTCCCTTGCCTCAGTTGCAGTTTCTGTATATACAGTCCCCAAAGGCTCTTCAAGCTTGTAGTGAATGTCTGAGTTTTTTTCAGTAACACACATCTATTACTATTTTATAATTTTTCTAAAATAGTGTGATGTCTACATCTTTTCAACTTAAACAGCAATGGCCGTGCAAACATACAACATCTTAAAATGTCCCTCTTAATTTATATTTATTTTCATGACATGGTGTTCCCATGTACATGTAGAGTTCTTAATAATTGTTTGGGGTTTATGTTTGCTTGATGTTCTCTTTCAGCTTTGCTATATATGTATATTCTTCTGTGTTCTAATTAGCTCATCTTTTATGAAAACTGTTCCATTTATTTCAGTAGGCCAAAAGATTAAGAGTCCTTGGGTGATGTAAGAAAGTTGTTGCAATTATACCATAAGCCTGTATGACATAGGGATATTTATATTGCACATTCAAAAGCACAGTGAAAGTTGTTCGTACTCCTGTGAATTTGTCTACTGGTATGGACTTTGACATTTACTTGGAGTCTTTATTTTCATTTTTCTTTGATGACATCAAATAAAAAGTATCTGAGCTAAAGAAGCTGTGTTGGAGTTCTCTGCAAAAACAGAAAATACCAAAACAGATATTACAGCTACTGTTTCAGTCTTATAGTTACAGTTCAGGAGAAATATAGAAATGTGGGTGGGACATATAAGACATATGTCGGACACATAACAAATGTGAAGAGTAGGCTTCAACAAACACATAAATTCACGGTGTTTTAAAATCTTGGTTGACTTATAGAACTTTAAAGGAAAATTGGTGATGTTTTCTGATCCTGTGTAAGTTTAATGCCAGCTGGGCTTCCAAGGCCAAACTCCCAAACCCTGTTACTGACAAGGCTGGCCAGGCCAATCAGCGCTGGTCACAGCACCTCTGGGAATCATATTTTAGAGATAGAAAAATGCAAACAGCTGCATTTTGCCACCAGAGAAGGGAGTGAGAAGGTGTGAGAAACTTTGCAGACACCAAGGTCAGTGAAGAAGTGTAGGGGGGAGGAGGTGCTGAGAGAAGATTCCCTGTGGCCTGTAGAGAATGCCATGGTGGGGTGGGTGCCCCTCCGCAGCCCATGGAGAAACACCTGGGCCAGGCAAGAGCCCACCATGGAGCAGATGGAGGAATAGGGAAGAATCTGTGACNCCTGAGGTCCTGTGGGGGAGGACTTGTGTGGAGAAGATCATGGAGGACTGTCTGCCACGGGTAGGACACCATGCTGTGGAGGGAAAGAGTGTGAGAAATGCCTCACCCAAGAAGGAGAACAACTCATGAATTACTGACCGAAGAGTGAAATCTCCATTCCCTATTCCCCCACCTTTCACCCTGTGCCATCCCGGGAAGGAGAAACATCATGAATAAAGTGAAGTCTGCAAGACTGGGAGGGGCTGGGGGTGGTGTTTTAAAAGCTGTTTGTACTTCTCATTATCCAAAAATGGTTTCTCTGTGTGTGTAGCGTAGTGTAATAAATTAGAGAATTTTCTTGCCTTTCTTCTGTGTTGAGTCTGTTTTGCCCGGGATGCTAATTGCAGAATGATCTCTCCCTGTCTCCAGGGAGACTCCAAAGATTCTCAACATAAATTTTCTCTCCCCTGTCCAGCTAAGAGAGGAGTGATAGAGTGACTTTGGTGGGAGTCTGGCCTCCAGCCAGGGTCAAACCACCATAAAAAAATATTGGAGAAGCATAACTTCCTTTTTCCCTTTTATACTTTTTGCAAACTTTGGTGATTACCATTAAAAAGTATTTGTGCTTGCAATTATGTTTGTAATTGGAAGCAGAACTGTTTGTATGGTCTATTTAAAGTGAAATGTGAGCATTTAAATGACAATTTTGAAAAGTAATTTATATAATTAATTCCTTATATTCATTTGGGCCAAGGGCAGTTGTCTCAGCTAATGCTGAGTGTAAACATTTCCTGAAAATGTAAACACTCAATTAACTCAAGTTTTGCTCTTCATAACAATCTAGGCATTCCTTTCAGGTTAAAATTCTAGTTTATATAAGTAATGTACATTTCTCAAATATACCCCTATTTGATTGTGGAACAAAGAACAGCAGTTTCCACAGTTTTGGAAAAAAAAAAAATCACAGGAAAGCATTTCTATGAATGCCCATTGGAAATGTCTGTCCTACACAGTCGATTTCATTATAGTGTTAGAAACACTTTTGCCCTGAGTGCTTCTTCCAGTCCCGGTTCTTAATTGTTGTTATTTGGCAGCGTAAAATATTGATGACATTGGTCAAAAAGATTGACAGCTGCATGAATTGTTATTAACCAGCCTGTTGGTTGTAGCTTAAAGTTCAATAAATACCAAGATGCAGCATAAGCCTCAGGGAGCCTCTTTCTTTTCTGAACAACTGGAAATTAACTATTTGATGTCTTTATAACCCATCTCTCTTTTTTTCCCACCATCCCCCCAAATAATTTTTTGATTCTGAGAACAAATGTCTGATTTGGTAATGCTTACTTCTTCATCCAAGGAGTCTCTCATAACTGGGCATCACGACCTCTTTATCTGAAAGATGTAAAGACCAGATATTACAGGAGATGTGACTATTTGGTGTGCTGTTTTTATTGATATCCATCACCACATTAAACAACAGAAAGAAATAACTCAAAGACACCAGGAACTTGAGAAGAACATGGGACAGAATGATTTTTGAAGTGACTTAGGAATAATTTGTGTAAATCTTATGTTTTTCATCTCACACACATGAGTTGAAGAACTGTTACACTGTGATGTTTTACACACATACAACTGCAAAATAAGTTGTTGAAGAGACTTATTAATAATCTATCAAGCTGGAGAGCAAATCTTTAACAATACACAAATCCTTAACAATATAGATTTAAAGTGTGTGGGGGGTTTGCTTTCTTTTTAAATGGTAGTGTGTATGTTCCCTTTCTAAAATGTGCATATCTGTTATCTCAACCTTAGATCCTGGTTCAATTATCTTTTCAGAGAAAATGTGCTATTTTTTTCTGCCTATAAGCACACTTAGATTTTTACCACCTGTTTCTCTGCTAGTTCAGTGATATCTGATATGAACACCATACTATATTTGTTACTTATGTAGCTCAGTTCCCTGAATGTCTTAGCTATTCAATAGTCTTTATTATAACTTGTGGTGTGACATATCTGCTTTTGGTCTTTGAGCAAAATAAGGTGTTGTAGTAACAGGAATCAACGGGAAGTGTTGAGTCTGTTGAGTCCTTATCTCGACTCCAAAGTCTCTCTATAGATATTTTCTACACTGTCCAGCTGAAGAGAGGAGTGATAGAGCGACTTTGGTGGGAGTCTGGCCTCCAGACAGGGTCAAACCACGACACCTGCATTTAACATATCACATGTGGATAATAATGCCTTGTGGACAGTTTGGGTATAAAACTTGGAGGCACTACAGTATTGAAACATGCCATAGTCACTGATATATGTATTTTTATATGTATATATGCATCTTCAGCTTTTTTTTTTTTTTTTGGAAAGGAGTTCTGCCACTCATGGGTTATTTAATCTACTGGGTGATTTTTCTGTAATATATTTTCTCATGGTGGTTAGCATGGGTATTTACTGACAATGACAAAAAATTAACTTTTTCACTGACATTTAATTGAGCAATCTCTCTCCATGCAATAATCACATTTTTCAACTATTTTTAAGAGGTAAATATCTAATATCAATTACTTATTATGCCATAAATTCTCTCTCATTTCAGAAATCTTTTTCTCCAAACTTTACTGTAGTGTGCATATTATCATACAGTAAAAGAGCTAATAACATGTCTTGAGACTTCAAATTAAATGACATTATGGAAAACTTTCCAAATGTTTTATTATTTGAATATCATTTTGGTAAAACAAGAAAATAAAATTATATGCTAAAAGAATTGATGAGAGCTTTTTTAACCATTGGTTACAATCTCCAGTCTTTGTTCTCAGTGCCTGTAGCAGTAGAACCTACTGCATTTCAATGCTGACATTTAATCAATGCATGTAAATCACCTTGGAGGCCTATTATTCTTGTATTCATTAATCCAGTCATGCAGAATACAAGCATATAGGAGAATTATATACAAAGTTTTTCAGCTGAGGTCAAAAAGTGGCATGTGTAATGTTCTGGTGTTCCAAACTGCTTCTGGCTCATGGTATGTGATATATCACAGTTCGTCTGAATAAAATCACAAGACTGATGAATTAACATTCTATCAGATTTTCAGTTAAATTATTTTTAGGAGCATCTGGTTACATACACTTCCTATTGATTGTTTAATAGCTATTTTGAATTTACTAACTTCTGGGGATAGAAGAAGGTGAAGACAGCTTCTTCTGTTTGAAAAGACTGAAATTTTAAAGTGGAATCATTGTTTATAAAATAAACACAGAAAAAACATACATGACAAAGAATCCAAATAAATTTCAGTCAGACAATGTTATCTTAGCATCTTCAAGTCAGTATGCCACAGGAGTTATGAGTTGCTGGTGTTTGCAAACCTTTATAACCAGTTGGAAGTGAAAGATCTGTTTATATTCAGGACAATATTTGGAAGGAGAGTGACTGAAATCACTAGGAAACATAGTGAAAAACCAACAGCACCACAGCAGATGAACATGTTTTGGTAACTAAGTTTGTGCATATGCAAGTCTATATTCCACCATCTTGCAATAGTATTTTATTTATGAAGCATCAAATTTGTCAAAATATGCAATGTTCTATTGTCTTATCTCAAGACCTGTTAAGTAGAAACTCCCTAAGACTAAGTTTTGTGCTATTTAGGTGAATTGGTATCCTACTGGGAGTAGAGCCCAGAACATGAAGGTGGCTTGATACCAACAGAGCAGATGTATAAATACATGCAGGGCAGATAGATAGAGCAACACACTGCTCACCTGCCTCTCGAGTAATTCCCTTCATTAAATGGTAACTATGGCAACCCATGGAAGAAATCTGGGAAAAGCAAAAATGAGAGCTACAAAAGAAATGGTTTTCTGTCTGATCAGTACCCAAAATTTGCCATTCCACTTTCTCTCCCTTCAGTTTCCAAGAACACACCATTCAACAAAAAATTTCAAATTGAGGCATTTTAAACCTGTAGCACAAATAATTTCTAAATACTTTATTTCATCCATCTATTTAAATGTAAATAGATTCAATATTAGATCAAAAACGTTTTGGAAATCAAACATAAAACCGGTAATTCTAAAATTCACTTTTCTTTGTTATTATGTGAATTATTTTTAAATATAATTTCCATTTTAATGACTTTTATGCCATAATAAACATTTCCCAATTTTTAGTTGCTAACACTTTTATGAGATGAAATTTTAAGCCTTGAAATTATTTGAGAAAATTTTATATACATATTAATAATGATCATATACTATGATTTTTCTCAAATGAGGATGAGTTCTATTGCTCTGGCTTTAAAACTGTGAGAATTCAGATGATTGTTAGCCAGGAGTGAATAAAAGGCACCAGACCACAGACACTATGAAGTAAACAAAATATGAACTTCGAAATTATTGTGAACTTTTGAAAGTGGGTATACAGGTCACTGCTTTACATTACCCTGGGTCCAGACATAGAAACACTTTCAGAAGAATAATACAATGTAATTGCTGATTCTCCCGTGTAAAATGTCAGCTTTCCATCAAGTAAGGAGAACTATGTTCTTTGTGCTGTTTTTGCCAAGAGTAAATTGTAACACTACTCTTAGTCCAATTTCTATTTTCTACTTATGATACTTCAGTGAGAAAATTGAGCCATAAGTCAGACTTAGGGAAGTCCTACAGAGTCACCAGGACAATTTATATACACCTCTCTCAACCTGCTGTCACCAGACATACCATGTATGCTCAGCTATATGGAGAGCAGAGAGAAATACTCTTGTTTTTACTGTGCTTTTTCTCTGCTGGAGATCCAGGCAGCAGAGATTCCCAGCGCTGAGCAATCGGCTCAGAGGTTTTCCCAGTCGAACCTATTCTCCATAGGTTTTTTCCCTAAGAAAGTTTTTTTTCTTGAAGATTTAGATTACAGAAAAACTCTGACTTCCTCACTGGGGACTTACTATAAGTTCTGTAATCTCAGGTTGTTATTACTGTGGGGAAAAGACTTTGAAGCAGGGAGAAAAAAGGGTAAAGCAGGCAAAATAAACAAGAGAACAAAATAGGAAGGAATTATGTAGTCTGGCAATGAGGTCTTTGTTATTATAGAGCCTGTGTGACCTTTAAGACAGACTGACTTGACTGGTTGCCTGAACAAGTTTTCACCCTGCAGTCATGAGTCCAGTTACACACCTAGTAGGTCGTTTTAAAACAAACCTGCCATGCCACCAGCTTCTGAAACCTGTGTGCGTGCTGGCTGAACAGAGTGTGCCTTGGAGGCACCCTTGACAGTGACCTCCTTTTCAAGCAGGTCAGAATAGCCTCTTGCCCAAGGGGCAATGTCTCATTGATTCATCTGCCTCTAAACAGATGTACCGGTATCTACTTGAGAAGCACCTGCTTTTCAAACATGGAAAATTGGACAGATATTCGGTATACCTGTGAAGTAGTCAGTCATGGATGATGACTTTAGCTGCCAGCACGTATGAGCACGTGAATCTCTC
Source organism: Heliornis fulica (assembly GCA_013399135.1). Classification (NCBI taxonomy): domain Eukaryota; kingdom Metazoa; phylum Chordata; class Aves; order Gruiformes; family Heliornithidae; genus Heliornis; species Heliornis fulica. The sequence goes on from VXBZ01009411.1 coordinate 685,006, forward strand.
TGAGAGACAATGCATACAAAAATTCTGCCCTTTATCGGAGTGTAAGGCAATTATTGAAGATTCTGCCCCTTATGGGGGTGTAAGGCAATACTGAAGATATTTTTTAAAACTGTGCCCTCTGGGCATACCAGTTGCCTGTCCACTCATATGCTTGATTTACCTGTTGTGTTTCCAACATGACCTCTTTTTGGCTACACTTATACATACATTAAAATAATACTATTGGAGACATATAGACATCAGTTTTAATATCCAGAAAAACATATATTTTGTTTTATTTTTCTAATCCTTTGCTCTTTGGACTTCCAAAGATATGCGATGATGGTAGTGAAAGGATTTACCCACTTCAAAACTGGAATAGATGCATTCAAGTCTACAAAAGAATCTGGATCCTGATCAAGAGACAGGATTCCAAGGAAAAAAAAACCAAATCATTGAATTACAGTGCACACACTACTCTATATCTAGTAAAATTTATTCTAAATTGAAGCCTGAGTTTTGCTCTGGGAATGCCGAAAGTACATAGCAGAGATGTAAGGGTCTGCAACTACCATGACATGGAGGATAAAGTCAGAGGGTTAACTATTGAATGTGGACATGGCAGAAAACCCAAAAGAAATGTCATGCCTTTTTTAACAAAAGAAGCTGAGATTAGGAAGTTTGAGCTACTTTCTTTTAGCAGATTATGTATTTCATGAGGCCAAAATTGGTTGTATCTGCTATTTACTAAAGAGCAGATGAAGAGTCTGAGTGACTTGAGGATTTCTTTATTGAAGTTAAGAAGTCTTTGATGATCTGCAGCTGGGGGATTCAGTGCTTTGCCACCAGGCTTTTAATAGTCATGATGAAAGAAAATAAATGACAGAGAAAGTCAGGCTATACTTCTGTTCTAGTTTTCTGATCTTCTACTAAAGCGTAGTCAGCTCATATTCTGCACAGGACAAGCTTTGGGAAGAGGGAGCCACAACCAGTTGTGTCAACCTCTTTTCTATGGCCCTGAGCACAGAGAAAACAACCTGATTATAAACCATTTATGAACTACTAAAAATAGCTGACATTGTGATCCCTTTTACCCTTGGCTTTTATTTTCTCCTCTATGACAAAGGACAAATAAAAGACAAAGATTAATTTACAAAAATGTATATATAGGCTACGCATAAAATAAGCAAATTAAATCTCCGAATCTGTTTCTTTTGGTGAATGGCAACCTGTAATTTCTTTTTTGTTTGCACAACCAAATATGTGGAAGGTGATTTATGGAAGCCCGTTGCTAAGACTTAAAGTGAGGAATTGTTGAAATGTGCAAATTCTGTATAACAGAGATTAAAACATTAACTGGATTGAATGAAGTAAAAGCTTCTCATTCATAATCAGCTTTAACAGCATCCCAAACTCTAAATCAGATTAATATTGGACATTAGTGGTTTAGAATTAAACCATGCTTCCCTCCACCCCATATGAACAGGTTTTAAATGTCAATGTTTTGGTGACACAGCTGTGTGCTGTGTAAGAATGGAGATGTTTCTGATGTAAAGAAGGTTGCTCATTAATACTAGTTATTGTAAGGGACTGGATCAGTGATTTTTATTCTTGGAAGGATAAGAGTCAAGAGGATGCAATGAAATCTCTGTGTTACAGAAAGTAAATGATCAATCACCGAATGCCTCAATATCTCCTCCCATGGCTGTTTCCTTATGACAAGTATACCCAAACTGGCACAAAGGGAACAAAATATTTTGAGTAGAAATATATTAAATAAACTTTGTTTCTCTAGAAACAGAAAGGACCTTTGTGCCTACTCAGCAGGTTTATCATTCCTTATGGCTGCAGTTATCATAGCCTTAGTCTAGAAAGGAACACTAAAGCAAAGAAAACCCTTCCAGTTTCAGCACCTGGAAAAGATAAAAAACTGGATCTCACCCCTGTTTAACATGGCAAAGAATGTTTTAAATACATTTTTCTTTTACTTCTGCTTTCTTGAAATCAGCAGTTCTGCAATGAAGCAAGTAGCGCTTAACATATGTTCTGGGTGTTGGCATGCAAATCTTCTTATTGTTTCGGCACAGCAGGTGTTCCTGGATTTGACAGAATCAGTCTAGTTGATTACAGTGGGGTGGGTTGAGACTATAGTGAAACCATGCCCTGCAATTTGCCCTGTAGTTCTAATTACAATAATGCACTGTAAAAAGTTCCAAATCACAATTCAGTTCCTATAAAATAGAAGAAGGAAAAGGAGTGTAGTGGGTGTGGAGTCCTTATTATTCAACTTCAAGTAAAATGGTGACACAAATAGATATTGCTTTTACCATTTTCACAGTGAGGTATTGTTTCAAATCAATTACACAGTCATATGAGAAGAATTAAAAAAAAATACTTAGCTCGACTTCACTAAGAGAAAGAATTCTTAAAAGATTTAAGTTTTCTGATATGCAATTTCAGTATTTAAGAGACTAAAGTTTGTTATGTTAATAATTTTTGATGTATTTCTATCAACAGACACACACTGGTTTGAGACTATTCTAAATTTTGCAGTTTAGGCCCATTTTTTACAAGCATGTCAATTTATGTTGCAATAAATACAGTAGTGAATGTAAGCTCCATCACTTTTCCTCTATTAAGATTTTTAAACCCTGCAGATACAATTTAGATGAAAAGAAAAATCACTACTCCAACAAATTGAAAATTAAGCATTATTCATGCCACTCCAAAATATGTTATGAAATTTCAAGCTGGTTTCAAAGCAGTACTTTAATAATGGCGATTGCACAGTACTTCTCTTAACATCAATGACTTTGGGAGTTACTGTTAATAATCATTGTTTTTACTAAATGGAAAATGGAATTAGTTGATATATTGGTGAGTTTTTATTAAGATAATGTGAAAGGAAATGTAATTAATTAAAATAAGATTTTTGTGCTCATTTTAGAATTATTATTTACTATTACATGTCACAATTACTACCAACCAAAATTTCTGAAGGAACTTACTATTTCCTTTAACACATCAGCTCATTTATGATGGAGAGCTTGCCTTTCCATTTAGAAAATTAGGTTGACAAGGATTAATCTCTTTTTCCTTCCACTTTGCTCAATGGAGAGGAAGAATTGAGTCCTTTTAGATTTCACCAGGACTCATGATCTGGTAAGTACAACCAAGAACAAGCATCATGCATTCACTGAATGGACCCAGATACCAAGAGAACTTTGTCACCATACTTCTTCTGTAAATCTAGACTTAATCTTCTACAAGTCATTGGGTGAATCAAGTATCACATATTGTTGCAAATAAATATAAATATTTCAGTGCACTGAGATACATACTACAAATAACATTTTAATTTTGGCTGGAGACACTAAAAATAGTTACTCATTCTCTTTTCAACTTTCACAAAACATTTTTCCTATTTATTATTCAAATAGTCTTCAGGAATTTTGCAATACAAAGCCCTTGAAGAAATATAAGTAAGTAAATACTCTGTATAGCTATTTTTAGAATGACTTTAATAAAGTAATCAAAAATAAAGCAATCTAGAATCTGAAATTAAAAAAATCCTTGCTTTATAACCATAAGTACCATCTTCATATATTCTGCCTTGCTGTCTAGAACAATACATATCTTTATAGGAATTATGCATGGTTTTGTATCTAAATGTGAGAGTATCACCAAACTTCACACAACACTTCTTGTTCTGATCAATGTCAAAATAATGAAAACATAACAGAATCAATGACTTGTCCTTCCTAAAGGGCCCTCTTGTTTGTGACAGTTTTCAGGCGTATTTATTCTACCTTATCTGGAAGTCTATGGCAAGAGTCAGGAAAAGCATTTGTCAGGAACAATTTATTAGCATTAGCTAAGTCAAAGCAATAGAGAGTAAAAGTATCTGTGAGTGCTTCACAGATTCTCACAGGCACTTTGGTTTTACTGTGTTTCAGTGCTTTTTAGCTGTTTTTTTTTTGTTTTTTTTTTTTTTTTCTAGAGCATTGGCTTACACTGTTAGAGGCAGTCTTTATTGATATACTTTGGGAACTAAAAGGGTATATTTATCTTCAAACAAGTATATTTATGGTCTCGTCACATAGGTCTGATGGCTCTGATGGGTGATTGGTGGCCTTTACTTTCAAACTCTTCATTTACAAATATACAGAATGTGTAGGATACTTAGTATGGTACACACCATTCCCTTGTGCTCACATGGATTTAAAACCAACCAAACAAAAAAACCCAAACCAACAAACAGGAAAGAAAGACCATCAATGCCTTTGTGGGCAGGAATTCTCACATATAAACTAAAACATCTGGGGCACAGTCACAACTCCTATATGTCCTCTATATTATTTAACCTCCTCAACAAAATTGGGTTCAGATATCACCTGTCCTCTCTTTGCAAAAGATTCAGACAAAATGGAGGTTTCAGATATTTGGGAGATATAAGGCTGATGACTCCATACAGCAGGCCATTTCCTTACTTTGCCATGCTTGGGAACCCAAATCTGGCACATTTCTGCAATTTTAGAAGTGTGCTAATAAACAAAACAAGTTCAAACCAGCAGAAATTTTACAGCTTGTATCCATATAGCTAAATTCTCTTCCAAAAAAAAAATGGTGTCTGGAACAATTCTGGCCATGGGAAGAATCCTGCTGTTAATCCCAGCTACGCCTAGAAGTTACCTGGAAGACATCAGTTGCCACAGGTGCACACTGTGCTAAGGATCATGTTAGCACTTACACAGCAAACAAACATGGGACAAAGCCTGTGTCCTGGAAGTTTCACAGTTTACTAGTGTAAGTCACAGCTGTATTAATAAATAAAAGTCCAAGCTTATAAATAAATAAATAAATAAATAAATAAATAAATAAATAAATAGATAAGTGTCGCAGGATGAATACATCTCTGAACTGAAATATCTCCAGTGAAAAGGATTGAAGGAAATCTCACAGATGCTCTGCGGAGAAATAAGGTGGGAGATAGAGATTTAAATTGCTTCAGAGTGAGGAAAGCACTGGACTGAATCTTCCTACATCCTTGCTGAGTAGGGATAGAGGAATGAGAGTGTGAACCAAATACTATGCTTCTAATGTAACCATTCATTTCCATCTGCTTTTTTATACAGTTCTGAACATCAATCAACAGATGCATAGATAAATAAATAGATTGGAGTGAGTAGAACATTTTGTACAAATGGAGTAGGTTTTCATATACATTATATTTTTCTTTGAGCAAAATATCAGGGAAAAAATTAGTTTAGTTTTAGTCAAGCTCAAGTTTTGGTAATTTTTTTAGCAAAATTATGAATCAAAACCATCACTGTGCAAAACCCTATGTGTTTTGTCATTTATATCATGGGGAGTCTGGAAAATATATAAACAAATTGTAGTCTAGGGATAAATTATTCATTCCTAGCTACTGTGACAAAATCCAAAGAAAATTATAAATAAATATATCATTGTATAAGAGCAAATGTACAAATCAAATTGATATTTATTGCCTTCTCAACAATGCATGTTCCCATTTAAAAAAATCTTCACTAATGACAATAATGTACAGGATAGACAAATTCCAATAAAATTGCAGATGTTCAAAACACTACTCAAAATCTATTTTAGGCATTAGTATATGAATTTTAGAGGGCAGGAAGACCTTTAGACTCTCCTTTGGTATTTTGTCTGGGATTAACCTAGTGTCTTGCAAAAACTGTGTTTTATGAATGCACCTGTCTCAGACTTCTTTGTTACTTTAATGTTTTGTAAGTGGTTTAGTAGGCACACAATGAATAGAGTTCATCTCATTGCAGTATTGGGAACAAACACTGAAGATGCCATACTGGCCTCAGTGGAAGGGTTGTGACTTGTTTTACAACCATTCAAGCATAAGAAAACTGCTATAGACCAGTTGTAGCAGGCTCTTCTGAGGTCATGTTTCTGAGTGATGGCATTTCCACTAGAAACAGTGACCCCTGATTGCTTCACAATGACAGGATATGTCAGGCAGCTGGAAAAATCATAACAGATGCCTTCCACAGTCTCCTTTACTTGAAGTTTAGTATCATGATAGGTTTCCTTTACTGAAGCATTATAAATCAGTTCTGCTGGAGTAATTTTGTTACTTTAATTTGTTCAGTAGCAGAAACTTGGAACTCAGATTGTTGCTTGATATCTCTACATTAAAGCAATGTATGAAAAGTGCTTGTTCTCCCTGCATACATAAATTCCCTGCTTCCATGTGTAAGCATGTATAGTCACTGCTCCATCATGTCCTTACCATGGGGTAAGACAATGACACTCTGTCACCATCTTTCCCGACCTGCCCCACCAGTGGTCTGTGCAGGCATGGTGTTTACTCCTCTACAGTTTTCCCTAGAAGAAACTTATTTTAGCCCCCAGTACAGAGGAAATAGGAGCGCTGGTTGCATGGACTCACTTTTTCTCACCTTATGTTTGCTAGTCTCATATACCACATTTTAGGAACAAATAAATATGATGACAGATAAAAGAGTGAAAACTCTTTAACTTGGTTGCATTGCATCCAATGCCACATTCCTATAGGTGTTACCACATCTGCAGTACAGTAAAAGATTATCTGATGTTATATATAAGTTTTTCCCAGACCTTTGAATGTAGTACCTATATGACCTGCTCAAAGTCATTCAGGACATGACTACTTTGAGTAAATATGTCAAAACTAATACTAAGTTTGTCCAGGAAACAGAAAAAGTATAGGTACATTCATGTTACAGTGCCAAAATATCTGCCCCTATAAAAAGGCAGAGAAAATTAGCTGAGGACTGTTATCTTACTGGTGTAATCAGAATGCCTTTGAGGTTGGGACTTTTATCTCCCCGGGGCCTAGCTGCGTGCAGATAGAAATGCCTGTTTATATGGTGGAAAGCCCAGGATTTCCAGCATGCTTTTGAGATAAAAACACAATGATTTTTTGGCAAAACTGGCATAGAAAATTAAAATACAGAGCACTGTTTAGGAGATTAGAAATTTTCCTGGCGAAATCCCCCAGATAGGCAATAAATGCAATATGAAGACAAAAACTGTGTTGTGACTCAAACTGCTGCAATGTCACTTATGTAACAGGTCTGCTCTCCTGAATCCTGACTTGGCTTTTTCCTGCAGCCTGATTGATCTTTTTATCCTCTCCTCTCCTCTCCTCTCCTCTCCTCTCCTCNTCCTCTCCTCTCCTCAATTATTCTGAACACACTGTAATGGAACCGTGTGCATGGAAGCACTTTGCGCTAAACAGCTCAAGGTTTGCTGTAACAGGGCTTCAAATTTATGCCAGTGTGGCCAAATGTTGCCACAAAAGGCCAGCCCCAGTTATGAAAAATTTCCATAAGACATGAGGTATATCAAGTTTTTAACTTGATATATATCTCAAAACAAAGGGTTGATTTGGAGATATAGACATTAATCTTTTCCATTCTTTGTGTTTTGTTTTTGGTTTGTTTTTTTTT
>VXBZ01009411.1:692969-711860 GCA_013399135.1 Heliornis fulica
GAATTGATTCTAAAAAATAGGCCTGAACAAAACAGAGTCCTAACTAAAACTCTTTTTCCACCTTGTTTCCTTTTAACTCACTTTTCTGGTTTTGTTTTGTAGTGTTTTGTTTTCCTAACGTGGAGGAATCTGAAAGGCTTAGGAATGAGCTAAGAACTGACTGTGTTTTAGAGTCTGTTATAACTCAATATTGTGACATGCCATAAAGAAACAGGTGAGGAAGCAAACAAAAAAGGAAAACCAGAAGGGATGTCAGGAGAAATTTCAAAAGCTAAAATGCAAACAGGCTGGAAGGACAGATGGAATGGGGGGCTGGTATTTAACAGCTTGGGCGCAGGGAAGCCATATCTCCCTGCTTCCATTCACTTATTTGTCAAAAGGGCATTACATCTTTTCAAAATATCTCTGCCTCCCTAAGAGTTTAAGTCTACATTCCATTTCAAATATAACTTATACGTTGTATTTGATTGTGTAATGCATTTTTTAGTCTCATGGTTACTGCTTTTGTTTGTTTGTTTGTTTATGAGGTTTTCTGTCTTCTTTATTCCAGCTGTTAGTTTTAAAACCTCTTGGGTTTGATCATTTGAAATCAATATTGGTCCTGAATTTAAGCACTCATGGTCTCATCATCTATACTTCTCTTCCCTTTTAGAAATATGAGTGTATTCTAAAAGATTTTACAAACTTAAACTATGTTTTTCCATAATAGGGACAGAATGTTTTTGTGGAATGTGGGTCAAATTGGTGCAATTAAGAAATCTCTTGTAAAATATGTTTTTAATGAGTTGCTATACATGTGATTTTATTGTGTATTAGTGCTTTCACTGTGTGTATCAGGAATGTGTTTTTTCCTTTAGAACCTGAGTAGAACTATGTTCCATAAAAAAAAAAAAAGGAAAAAAAATTAGTCTTATTGCTGTAAGCTTCATCAAAACCATGAACTGCTACAGAAGCTAAGTATTTGTTTTTGATCAGTTAGTACTCATCGGAGAGTATCCTCTTATGTGTTTCTACCAAAGCCAGAAAGCTGGGACACAAACCTCTGGTGGGTTTCAGGATGCCATAAAGAATATTAATAACATACAAAAATAGCTGAAGCTTTCAGTGTATAGAGGTTGGATGGGAAATCAGATGGCCTAAGTTTCATTATTCACCACCCTTATGATAGAGAACAAATTGGTATTTTCTTTTATTTAATACAATACAGCAATAAAGCTCACCTGCTATGATAATATTTTTTTTTCTTTTTGGATGAGAAGTGTTTTATAAATGCTAGGTACAAATAAATATTTACTCTTGTCTGCAGTAATTCAATTTGTTAATCTCTGTAACACTGTTTCCTATAACACAGAAGAAAGATAGAAATATATTATGGATCAGGCAGTTAAATTTTACTGGAGAGGGAAATTTGTTTTCCTCTACGTATTTAAATCATGATTCCAAATGGGTCTTTCTCTTTTCAAATACAGGTGACTCAGTTGATGACAAATTAAAATCACCGAATACTGTTTTTCTTTCTGCTAGAGTCCTGAAAGCTCTAGAAAAGATGCTTTGAGCTTTAAATTGTAATTTGTAGGACCAGTAAATTGAACTGCGCTCCCGCACCCCCTCTGTAAGCAATGCTCTTTTGAATTTCTCTACACATCATGCTGTGTTTGGTAATTCCTTACAAAGTCTAGATAAAAAATCTAACATGATTGAAACTTTAAGTTCATGGTCTTTGAAGGAAAAAAGAAAAAAGTCCAGAGGGCATAATGGGATGTATGCTTTCTTTTTCTCATCCAATGCTACGTTCAACCAAATTCAAAGTTCACTATAGCCTAGGTCAAGTATTTTTTTTTCTTCATTCACTGTAAGGTTTCAAGTTGATGTTTCTTCCTGGATTTCCCTGTGATGGGTAATGACAGCAATTGTCTCCACCTGTCCATTCTGCACTTAGGCCGGAGGTTGCCATCCCCTCGCAGAAGCACCACAAATGGCAGTTTGTCCATTCCTTAGCCATCGCACATTGCAATCTGACACATTAAATTAAAACACCATTGATTTCAGTTTGTGTTAATATGGCAGGCTGTGATGTGTGTGACTCGGAGCCTGAGGATGACGAAGCTCCTATAAAGTCTAGCTAGCAGAGATCCTATTTTATACACCGTGCAACTCAATTCTTAAAATGTTAAACTTGGCCATCTCTGTGTCAGTTTTACAGAGTAGCTTAATTGGAAAAAGCATGAAATCTTTCTTCCACGGAGCATGCTTTCTTTACATTCATTTAATATTCTCCCCTCCACACAGAAGTAAACTTATCTGCACTGTGCACCCAGCAGTGCTTATGAATGGCAGAAAGCGAAGGGCTGACATCAGGCACGAGAAGTCTATATTGTCAGAAATGCCATAGTGCATCAAAACTACAGTCGTTCCCTGCCAACTCCCTGCCGAATTCCTACTTGCCTTCTTATCATCATCTGTCCTCTTCAGATGTTCTCAAATAAGATACTGAGGTGTTTAAATTAACTGCATGCACACAAGCTATGTTAAAGAGGAATGAGAAATTCTGCTTACAGACAGGTTCTTGCTTATGCTGGAGCCACAGAAAAGCCCTTTCCTCTCCTCTGTTGAGTATTTTGCTATTCCTGCTGAAGAAATTGTGCTTTTTTCATTCCACCTACTGCTTAGAAAATGATGGTTTTGAAAGGAGCTTGCCTGAATGCGCACCAAAGATTTGGCTATATTCTTGAATTTTTGGAGTACGCAAACAGAAAATTCATTAGAAACATTTAATGGTGATTCACCTACCTTACATCTGATGGATGACCTTAAAAGCCTGCTCTTTAACATGGTGGTCAAGCTTCAGTGCAGAAACACATGAGGAAGGAGAACATATTACACAGTACTATATTTGCTAATTATGTCATTAGAGATATAAGGTTTGACCTTCAGTTGACCTTAAAGCTAACTTATTGTAGAAAATGGATCAGTAACATAGGAAATAGGCAGAGACTGGGCATCTAAAATTAAGGAAAAAAACCCAATATTCTCTTGAACTCTTCAGTACGACTTTCTTCTCAGATCCAAACTCCTCAAATTCACATGCTCCCTAGTGTATTTATAAACTGTCTCCAGTAACAGGTTAGCTTACTGTTGCAAAAAATCTATTTGTTAATTTAAATAGCACATTCATTTCAGAATATTTATTAGACTTACACCAAAGTGTAATCATAGCTGTATATGCATAATAAAACGATAAAATATACAGTTTATCATTTTGCTTAGATAACCATTGCTCAAGGATAATATTAATTTGGTATCTTAAAACCTGTCTTGGCAACAAATCCATTGTTTGCATATTGGTCCCATGAAGGTCACTTGATTATAAAACTAAGACCTTTGCAGAACAGGGGCATTTTACTACACATATTCAATACACACACATACACACACACAAAGAAACACAAACCCACAAAAAAAACCCCAGAAAATTCACAATTTGTTGGTGAATGCAGCTTTCATAAAACTTACCTGTGACATGCACCATGAATATAAATAACAAAAACACCTGAAACAAAGGTCCTCTAGGTCCTCTAAATACTACCCTAAAGGTCTTATAAATATTATCCTAAAGGTGTGAAACCAAATCTAACTTGTTTATTGATCTCTTTTCAAGATAAGATAGCTCCACTACTAGACCTCCTCAACTGAGGCAGTTGCATTAGCATTTTTAAACTATATGGCTCTGAACACAACTCCTGAGAAGCCTAGAAGACTTCTGCAGAGCAATGAGATCATTTGTTGTTGTAGACCTCTTAGAAATACAAAATTCCTACAAACTTTACAGTAGTCTATAGTAAATAGGTAACTAATATCACATGTCATTGAAAAATTACAGGATATGGATCCTACTCCTGTCTACTTTTGGAACTACTGATGCTCTGTGTTTCTCTAGTCTCTGCTTATTAAATGTTCTTTTAATAGCAGCAGAAGGTAATGACACTCTCACATCCTTGGGATCTACAGCTGCCTCATTTCAAATTCGTCAGCAAAGAAACTCTTAACCATTCTCTTCCAGCTGCCTTATTCTTCTTTGTTATGCTAATGCTCTATGAAAAGACGTCATGGAGGATCAAAGAATTCTGTGCATACAATTCATACTAAAAATACTATTGATTTAAATTTGAAGTTTATAGTAGCTTTCTGTTTTCATTAACATACAAAATTACGAATGAAAACAGCAATGTGACTACATATATAAGTATGAGACAATCCAAAAAAAGAAGCAGCAAAGTGTTTCTGTTTGAACCATGGCAGAACCCATTATCTAAAACCAGGCCAAATAATTTATTCAAATATAACTGGAGTCTGAAACTATTTCCTTAAACCAGTAAAGGATCTTTTATGAGGATACAGATTTACCAAACCTAAGCCAGGACAGAAATAAATCTCTTATCCCGGAGAAAAGTAATGGAAGCTAATAGGATAAATTAACACAAGTCTTAAAGGTGCCTAAATGTTGCTGTGTGTTACCTTAAGGCTGTATTCTGGAGGTGTATCAGGCAATGTAGTGACTCCAAAAAACAGCAAGAGATAAAGCACTCTGTCTCTTCACGGAATCAGACTGACAGAATTGTCTGGGTTGGAAGGGACTCCAAGGATCATCGAGTTCCAACCCTCCTGACACAGGCAGGGCCGCCAAACTCCAGGCCTGCATCTAGACAAAGTTGCCCAGGGCCCCATCCAACCTGGCCTTGAACACCTCCAGGAATGGGATGCCCACCACCTCTCTAGGCATTCTGTTCCAGCACCTCACCACTCTTTCCATGAAGAACTTCCCCTGATATCAAATCTAAACCTTCCCTCCTCCAGCTTCAATCCATTCCCCCTTGTCCTACCACTATCTAGCCATGTAAAAATCCGATTCCCCTTGTGTCTATACACTCCCTTTAAGTACTGGGAGGCTGCAATGAGGTTCCCCTGCAGCCTTCTCTTCTCTAGGCTGAACAAGCCCAGGTCCTTCAGCCTATTCTCACAGGGGAGGTGCTCCAGGCCCCTGATCATCTTCCTGGCCTCCTCTGAACCCTCTCCAACAGCTCCATATCTTTCTTGAATTGGGGGCCCCAGATCTGGTTGCAGTACTTCAGATGGGGCTTCATGAGGGCAGAGTAGAGAGGGACAATCACCTCCCTGTCCCTGCTGGCCACCACTCTTCTGATGGAGCCCAGGATCCATTGGCCTTCTGAGCTGTAAGAGCACATGGCTGGCTCATGTTCAGTTTCTCATCCACCAGGACCCCCAGGTCCTTCTCAGCAGGACTCCTCTCAGGGAGATCTTCTCCCAGTCTATGTATATGACTGGGATTCCTCTAGCCCAAGTGCAAGACCTTTGCACATTGTGGTGTTGAACCTCATTAGGTTCACCTGGGCCCAGCTTTCAATTCTGTTCTGATCCCTCTGGATGGCTTCCTTTCCTTCTATTGTGTCAGCTGCACCACTCAGCTTGGTGTCATCGCAAAGTTGCTGAGGGTGCACTCAATTCTATTTAGATATAATTGATAAAGATGTTGACCCAAACAAACCAGATTTTGTCTTTCCAAACATTATGATCTAGATACACCAGAAATAAAGAAATCACTACATATTATTACGATTATAGACTACTGCTACCAAACATCATTGGATCATATCACATGGAACATATTAAATCAGATTATTTCTTCTTTTCTTTACAACCAGTGATGAAATTCAGAGGCTATCAGAGAAGGAAAGAAGATGATGATAAAGGTGATTTTGGGGAGATGTAATACGAATATTAACAGTGGTCACAGTATTTGTCTATTGCATCCTGAAGGAGGAGAAAGGGAGGGGAAGGAGATGAACAATAATTGCTTACATATTTTGAAGTTAAAGTTTTGTAGCAATAAAACATATTGGCTGCAGAACAAGTCAGTCATGAGAGTCCTGCAGTATTTCTGCTACCAGGAGATGTATGGCATCAACAAAAGGAGGTTGCAGTAAGCTCATCTAATCTTTGCAAAAGCTCTGAAGTTGCCACCATTCAAGCATCATTGCTATCTGAACATTGCTATAAAAGCCAGACTTCACTGTCTGAAAGCTGTTAAAAGTAAATCCCTCTGGAACAGTCACTGTAACAGGCTGAGTCCTTCCATATATATCACATTGAACCTCCAATGTTAAGATGTAAGATACATTTGATGCTGCAAAAGTGTCTTTAAAAATGTCAGCTCTGAAATCTTCTCTGTAAAACAGCTATTCCATATGCTTCAAGGTAATGAGGTCAGTAACAAAACTATAATAAACATTTGATGATTACATTATTTTTATGTAATTAGCATGAGACTATCAAAATCTCCTGAAGCCAGTGGACCACCTAGCTTCAGATTTAGAAAGTATTTTGACCTACAAATAATGTTATACTGGATAATCTAATAAAAATGTAGTAGATGTACAATTTAATCAGAGTGATACCCTAGGGAATAACAGTCTATTATTGCATCTCTGTAAATATCAGAAGACTAGTTTAAACTGTACTTCAGATCAATGATAAACTTTTATGAAAACAAAATTAATTCAAAAAACTACTATACATATTTATTGGAAAGTATCATCCATACCCAGATAAAGCTCCATGTCTTCAAATCCTTGCATATATTTATTAAAAATCAAAGAGGTTGTAAAGAAATTTAATGAAGAAATTTTGATTACTGTTCTTAACTACTCTCCAAATATGATCATAACATGAAAGGGAACATGGAGTTTTCCAGAATGGTCTTTTCCATATATTCTAAAGTTATAACAGATCTACTCCATAGTACACTGATTCAAAATTTCATCATTGTAGAAAATTCAGCCTTATATGGGATGTGCTCTACGTCTGGAGTGAATATTTATGTTCTGTATTTACTAGAAGAGGGAAAAATATCCAGAAAAAAAAGAATCTAAAAGAATAGGGTGTTTTTTTTCCAAACTTCATATTCCTCATAAGTTTTTTATTATGCCTTAAAAATGCTATTGGAGAAACTGAAATTTATTTTAATTGAATGCATTTGTACTTTCAAAGGATTAAATGAAGTACACTCCTTTAAGTAGTTTGTGGGAAGAAGTGAAGAGAAAAGAGAAAAGTAAAAGTTATTACAGTTGCAAAGAATTCAGCAAAAATTTAATAAGACATACTTTTTTTATTAACAAAAAGTGATTGTTAGGGTAATAAAGAAATAAATGTCCATGACTTATACAAAAGTGATCTGAAATTCATATTTGAATCTGCCATGTTTTAAAATTTCAGAGATAAATCAGAAGATTATATGCCTGAAGTAGCACATACATATTTTTATATTAGAAAGGAAAGGTTGTTCACATACCTTATACGTTTTAAGTACTCACAATGAAACTTGAATTTGTTTATGGAAAAAAGTGAGCAATGGAACCTGCAATACAACCAGAGAACTATCAACTATGACCAGTAATCAATGGTCGGAGTACAACCCATCAATTTCTTGTAAATTAGGAAATCCAAACAGCTTTAACAAGTTATGTCTAGCATCTGTCTTCTGAGGACTTTTCTAAAACAAATCTACAAATCATGTAAGGATCTCCCCTCACTAGTTCTATTCTGGTAAATATGAAATAAAATCAGCGTTTGGGGAGAACTTGTGACTGTTGAAGATTTGCTAGACTTCATTGAATGTTCCCTGGCTAAGATTCAGCTTGATTCAGACAGTGACAAAAAAAAAAAAAACAAAAAAACAAACAAACAAAAAAAAAAAGCAAACCCCCCCAAAAAAAAACCAAACCCACAAAAAAACGCTCTGTCTGGCATCCATTATTGAAGAATATGAAATTCACATATTTTGTGTCTATTCTGTAAGCTTAGCTTTTTCACAGAGTTTAATTACTCTGATTCTTCTATTCATTTTAGCTTTGTTACTACCAGATGCTATCTATTTCTAGATGTCTAGAGAAACTGTGAATTCTAAATGTACAGGGAATTTAATAATCAGTATTTTTACAGTTGTGATTTGAATGAATTAAAGCAGATTGGCTGCTATTCTTAATGTAATTTTTACATGTCTTTCATCTTGTTAATCTCTGTCTATGTAACTGCTGGCACTGGTTTTGGTTAGTAAGTGACTTTTTTCTCTTCCAAAAATCTCCACTTGATGCAGAGCAATAACTTAGCTTCTCCATGACTCCTTGAGTGTAGAAAAAGTGTTGATTAAAAACACTTCAGATTTCCATTTCCATTGTGTCCCTACAGTTGGACTTTTGTCCCATTACACCAGATTACTATCCAAGGAAGAGCTTAAAATGAAATATAACAATGAGTCTCAGGACACAGGACTCTGACACATGGGTTCTGCTGGGTCCCACGATGGCAGTTCTAGAGAATGCAGAAGGGATGAATGTGCTCCACCCTCTGCCCAAAGTGATGGTATTGGCAGAAGAGAAAGATATTTGTCTTTCAGCACTCATTTCAAACCAATCCTCTAGTGATTTTTGCTCGTTTGTGGAACTGGGGGAATAAGGAGAAGACAGGTTTGCATTTTGTTCTGCCTATAGAGGAGTGAGTCTCTTCTAGGAAGTTGCTAGGGGCTGCATCACCTGTAACAGAGACTTAGGGGAACAAATACCATCACTCCAAATGTCCCACTTCCTTCTTCCCCACACCAGCTTGATATGCTGAGTATGATGCATTATGATATTGGGTCAGTTGGGGTCAGCTGTCCCAGTTATGTCCCCTCCCAACTCCTTGTGCACCCCTAGCCTCCTCCTTGTGCACCCCTAGCCTCCTCCTCATCTCACCCCACCACTCCTGGTGGGGTGAGATGAGGAGCAGAAAAGGTTTTGGTTCTGTGTGAGCTCTTCTTAGCAATGACAAAAACAACCCTGTGTCATCAGCATTGTTTCCAGCACAACCCCAAACCACAGCCCTACTCTGTGCCAGCTACTGTGAAGAAAATTAACTCAGAAGAAAATTATCCCAGCCAAAACCAGCATGTAGAGCAACAGACAAAGGAGCTGAGAATATCTACATCTTCACACTTAACAACTAGATTTCCAGGACATCTTCTGTCAAAGAAGTTATTTATCAGATATTCAGCAATGTCCAGTAATCTTCTTTCTTCATCACTATTTTGGATTGAAAACTGACAAATTTCTGTGCTCACAATTTGCAGTCTTCTGCCTGCCATTACCACCCTTTCTTCTTCTGACTTTTAATTTCCCAGGTCTGAGACAGAAAGACCCAGACAACCATAACAGTATATATATATATATATAATATTTATATTTTATATATATATGTATATGATTATATATGTAATATCATACTGAATTTCTCCAGCACAGGAATGGTATAGAAAACACATGTGGATGAATAAATATTTATGTTCAGGGTTCTATTGCTCATTGCTGTAGTGTAGCATATTGATACCATCTGGTTAGTTTGTTGAACACAAACTTTCTATTCACCCACTTCATCAGAGGAGAAACATTGCCATATGACTTATCCATAACCTCCAATTTTTGCTAGTAACATTTAAACTAATGGGAACCAATCATCAGCTGCAGTTCAAACTAAGGAATAAAAACGTAAGAATTAGCCATAAAAGAAAAAAAAAGTATAAATTAGCCATTGTTAAGAAAGAAAGACAAATTTTCTGCTAGTCCCCTCATTAAACCAAAGGGACCGCATTACACCTGATGGTAAACAGCACTTTAAGGATTAATTGCCTATATATTGGGTTGCACAAAATTAATACAACTTTCTGCAACAGCACCATCTCCTGATAGATCTTTTTGCCCATATAAAACAATAAATAGAAAGAAAAAAATAATCTCAATATCAGCAACACCGAATATATGTTGACAGTAACCCTCAAAACATTGCCTAACATATTGCAGAAAAAATCAGATGTTTATAGATTAGACTATCATGCACAGTTCCACTGACTAGGATAACAATTACAGGGACAAGTAATACTCATGCTTTCTAGCATTAGTTGAGCAACAGAGGGAATCAAAAAGCAATTTCCTTCCATGGTTAAATTTTGTGTGCATGCCAAGGCCTTCATGGTTTCCTCTGAAGCGTGCAACCATTGCCTTAGGCAGGATGCTGGACTAGATGGACCATTGGTTCTGTCCTGTAATGGCAATTCTATTGTTCTTAGCTCCTGTGCCAGTGAAATATGAAAACACATCATCTAAATTGCATTTGATATATATACTGTGTCACACTTCAAACTGGTGAAGCAACACGGACAATGTGATTCATGTGGAGAATGTGCTTGAGTTACTTCAGACATGAGGAAAACAATATCAGAGCTGGGTCTACAGCCTAGTGCACACAGCAGGATTTGGCAATCTGTGAGGTGTTTTGTCCATATGGAAGTGAAAAAGTATTCAAGTGCTATCAATAAAAACAACACAATGTGTCTGTTTTTGAGCAGCACACATCACCAACCTGCGGTTTCTGGGCACAAGTGTAAACACAGAAACTGATACTCCCAGTAGAAAAGATAATCAGAGACTTCTTTGTTGCTATTCATTGATTAAAAATATGCTCAATCTTCTCAGCAAAATCTGCTTGCTATTTCATTAAACGTTTTCTTCTCAAATGGCTTTGAAAAGACATGCCAAATAAAAAAATAAAGAACCAAAGAAAATAATCTTAGGAAATTCTTAACCACTATAATAATTTAAAAATAAAGTTCTCCCCATTATCATTACAATTTGTGAACCACAGATTATTTTTTTTAATATGTAGAACATACAAGAAATATTAAAAGCTTGCATATGCTTTAAGACACGAAGTATAGAACAAGCTTGACTTACGTATTTGTAGCTACTAATGTATAAAACTGATGGAATTATCCTTTGACCTGTGTGTACAGACATTTATACCTAGTCGTAGTATTGGACCCTTTGAAGCTTACAGTTCATAAAATTGTTTGTTTAGTGGATTCATAGCATAAAAATTACAGAGGCAGCCTACCTAAGGAGGATTCCTACTTCAAAAGATAAAGTGTTTGTCTCTCACGAAGATCTTGTTGACATTAGAGAATGTGACTACTTTTATAAGAGATATAATTGGCTTTATTTTTTTTTCTGCTGTGTTATTCACAGGTTCAAAAGCTTTTATCCACATAGGTCAGTCTTCATTCAAGTTTAATTTCAGGTGGTTATCAAAATCAACAACCATGTGACAAATTTCTTGCAGATGGAACAGGGTGATTTTTTTTTTTTTTTTATTACTATTTCTTTAGAGAGTAGGAGTAAACTGTGTCAGAAGAATTCCATTACAACGTTTTTTGGAGAGAAAATCGCTTGTATGCAGATATCAAGGTAACTGGTTTTCAGTAGATCAGGTTTGTTGAAACAATTTCTTTTTTTTTGTTTAAAACATCTCATATGCTTAAGAGAGTATAGTTCATTTTTAAACTCACACTGGTCGTCTCCATATAACACCTCAGACACCTGGCCCTGTTACTTCAAAAACTCATCTTTCATTTTAAGATGAAAAGTAACAGATTCCATATCATATGACTTACTGGTCCAATCAGGATATAACAAGCAAATTATGACTAGAGGACATTTCATGTAAACTTCAGGAAGAACAGATGGCAGTTATTTAAGATCACCCTCTGGAAAGTATCTCAAAGCAAAACCAGCCATGATTGGTTGATGAAATTTTCTTACTTGTCTTCTGCAAAAAAAAAGAAAAAAGATTTAATTTATCCTTTAGTCCAATAAACCTGTGAGATCTTTGAAATCCCTCAATTTTAAGTTTTCCAAAAGGTCATGGTAGCTGTTAAAATGCTCTCAATAACAAGTGAGGTGTTGTAGTGAATAACAACAACAACAACAACAATAATAATATTAATAATATTATTAATAACAATAACAATATTAATAATATAAAATATTAATCGCATTGTCTATTTTATCTTCAGCTCATTCTGATTCTCTTCAATATACTGTATCACCTTTTTCTCCATTACACTCTATGTATAACTACAGACCTGCAATGCAAAAGCACTTTGATTTTTGAGTCTTATTTACTACCAATGTCAGTAGCCTAAGTTATATATCTATTATTAATCTAGCAATATATCTATAACAACAACAAAAAATAAATTAAAATCAACCATTCTTCCCCTGAAAGAAGTAGCAGATAGAAAGAGTTAGAAGGAGGTTGTGGGTGATATTATCAGATAAACCTGATAGCATCCCTTAGTTTGCCAATGAACTTATCTTGTTTGACTGGTTTGGGACATCCAGCTTTCTTCTGGCCTAGAAGCTGACAACCACTGGTGTTCAATAGAGAAAAGTGTGAAACTGCAGGTTTCCAGGACAGTGAGCAATCCACAGCAATAAAACTGTTTTGGGGAGTATTTTTCAGCATTTTTTAATTCATTGAACATCTATACAGTTGTTACTAGGTGAATGCCTTTGTTCACCCTTTCTTACAGCCTAGCTCTTGATTTTTCAGGAATTTGAATGCAGTTACCTTTGTGGCTACTCTCAAATACAGGAAACACACCTATCCTCATTGAAACTGATCTAAACTTCAGTTGAAAGTTCCTGATATTACTAGAGGTGATTTTAAATAGGAAAGATAGCAAATATCAATTTTAAGAATGGGTGTGATTAATCTGTGTGAAGTTTAAAGAGAATATACGACTTCAGATTTACTGTAGTGTTTCCTGATTTTCTTCCTTTTGCATAAAATTTCCATAAACTTCTTGGCACTTCTAGAAGAATGTAATATATTAATTTGCTCTTACTTGACTGGTCCTCTGCTCCCTTACATGGCAATTTTAACCTCTTTCATTTTCAAATATAATTTGCTATTAAATTTAAAAAAAAAAAAATCTACCCTCCTACCAATTCAACCAATGTATATTCGTGCCCCTAAATGTTACAGCTTCAGAATATGACATCACAAACATCAGTCATATGTTTTATCTTCACAAAAAGTGCTACAAAGCAAGCAAAACCTACTCTCATCTAAGAGAAGAGAGGATAAAATGCAAATACATTTGCCTGCAGATACAGAGTAGTTGAGTTCTGTGCTGAATTCAAGTTTTCCTCTCAACACCACATCTTTCCTATCCATCTGAATCAGCAGAGACAGCTTAGACTTTGAACAGTGAGTGAACAGTAATCAGGTGCCCTCCTTCAGTTCACTACAGAGGTTTTGCTGATGTTTAAAAATTCTCCTAAAAGTGGGACAATCCCAAAATGACATGTTAATTATTAAATTCAAGTGTAAATTCAGAATGTTCACTAGGCACCTCTGGAGTAAAATATAGGTCACTGCAATACTTTGTCTGCTCAACATCAGTCAAGACCTATTCAGGCTCTTTGCCTATTCCCATCCTCTGAGGTTCAGTAAGACAGCTTCAAAGCTAGCAAGGATAGATCCTTTTAAGCAATAGTCCAAAACAAACACAGATCTGCAAGGAAGATCTCATTATAGCAGCCGCTTCTCTTTAATAATCTGAAAATATTACAACACTTGTCAAGAAAAAAATATCTACATCCTTCCCTATTTCATGTGGTGACAGGTGTTTGATAGCTTTGGCCACTGGAGATGGAAAGAACCCGTGTCAAGGTACCTTATCTTGGGGGGCTATTAGTCTCTGATTGTAGATATGCTGCAAGGAAAACATAAAACCAGAAGAAAATAATAAGCAGTGACATTAGAACCATTTATCACCTACTGCTGTGTGAGGAATAAAAGGATCCTCTTTGAAGATAGTCCATTATCTGCTTCTAGCTGTCTTCTTTGCTGTCATATTTTTTCACAAAAATAATAAATTTAGAAAGATTGCATTTTGAGAATAAGTACTGTTATGTATCTAAGTATATACATTGTTCTTTTATTTACAGTCACTTTTGCCCATTTTCTAGAAGAAAATAAGGTTTTTATACTTGTTATTTGTGGTTTCCTCATATCCATTATTTTTTACTCTCAGGTACAGAAATTGCAGCTGGTAGTGATGGAAGGCTAGAATAATATAAACGAAAATACATGCAGTATATTTCTTTCTTACTAGGTGAATACCAGGTGAAATAATATCAATTTTTGCTCTCTAATGGTACAAAAAGATTTCCAGTACTATATATATGTATGTATATGCATATGATATATTTGTGTGAATATGCATAAATAGCTACATATGTAGATATAGATATGTGCTTATATACAGATACATGTATACATTTATGCATATAGACACATGTGTATTCATATATGTATACATCTATATGTACACACATATGTATATATATCTTTTTAAAATAATGCAAGTGTATCTGTATGTGCATGATTCAATACATGTATATGTATATGTATATGTATATGTATATGTATATGTATATGTATATGTATATGTATATGTATATGTATATGTATATGTATATGTATATGTATATGTATGTACTTACATATTTGTATATGTATATATGTATATACTTATACACATACATATACACATGTGTCTATATATATGCTTATACACATTTATCACAGAATCACAGAATGATATGTACACAAAGTGTCATCATTTAGGATTTTTATGTATGTAGCAAGTATCTTCAGAGTTGGATCAGATGGATCATTGCACCTGCCTTGGCCCCTGTTGATAAAAATAATTCAATGCTATGTAGCCTTGCAACACCATGGCAAAAAGTTTTCCAATACAGGCCTATTTCCTTTAAACCTGCTTTGACAAATTTTTTTATTTGCTCCTATTTAGGTTTAAAATCATAATATATCTTCAGTATTTTATAATCATATGTTACATCCTAACTACTTATTAGTACTTTTCCAAAAAGCAATAAGAAGTTTGATTTCTTTGTATCTGGGAGTGCCTCATGATTGGCATTTGTACATCACTCCTTACACTTCCCAGTGACTTTCAAGATATAGTCAACTATTGCTTAGGCATTAAAATTGACTGTTTCCTAAATAAAAACAAGGTTTTGAAACTTCCATATTTATGAATAAACAACCACTAAAACTTAGACCAATTTTCACATATAGAATTCATTTGTTTACATAACAAAATAAAGATCAAGTGAGAATTTGAGCAATATAATGCTATTATATAGGATTAGAATATCAATTAAAGTAGGTTATGAAATCAGTGTGTTAATCTACTTGAAAAGCAATTTACTTTAGCTAGATATCTTTTTTTTTAAGATATGAAAATAAAAAAAAAATATTTGAGTTCATACTTATTATTCCTAATGGCACCTTGACAAAAAATATTTTTATTCATAAGTAAGAAAATGTAAATTCACAGTGTTAGGGGCAGAATCACAGAATCACAGAATGTTAGGAGTTGGAAGGGACTTTGAAAGATCATCTAGTGCAACCCCCCTGCCCAAGCAGGATTATCTAGATTAGAACACACAGGAACGTGTCCAGTTTGGTCTTGAATGCCTCCAGAGGAGACTCCACAACCTCTCTGGGCAGCCTGTTCCAGTCCTCTGTCATCCTCACAGTGAAAAAGTTCCTCCTTATATTCAGATGGAACTTTCTATGTTCCAGCTTGGACCCATTTTCCCTTGTTCTGTCACCAACCAACACCAAGAAAAGCCTGGATCCATCCTCCTAACACTCACCCTTAACATGTTAACCCACCTTAACCCAACTGGACATATTCCTGTGTGATTTAATCTAGATGATCATGCTCAGGCAGGGGGTTGGACTAGATAATCTTTGGAGGTCCCTTCCAACTCCTGACATTCTGTCATTCTTTGATTCTTTGATTCTGTGATGCTGTGATTTCTTCTTCTCTTAACGCTTGTTACCTGGGAGAAAGAGACAAACACTCACCTGTCTACAACCTATTTTCAGGCAGCTGTAGAGAGTAATAATGTTCACCTGCAGCCTCCTTTTCTCCAGTCTAAGCGACTCCAGTTCCCTCAGGCATTCTTCTCAAGAATCATGCTCTAGGCCCTTCATCATCGCTCATCAATGGCAAGTACAGGAGGATAATCACTTCCATAATGATACTGGACACACTATTTCTGATACAAACCAGGATGCTGTTGGCCCTCTTGGCCAACAGGATACACTGCTGGCTCATATGCAGCCATCTGTTGACCAACACCTTAATGTCCTTTGTTTCACCAAGCAGATTTCCAGCTGCTCTTCCCCAAGTATGTAGACTTGTATGGGGATGTTGTGACCCAAGTGCAGGCCCTAGTACTTAGTTTTGTTGACCTCATACAGTTGTCCTTGGCCCATCAATCCATTCTCTCCAGATCCCTCTTCAGAGCCTTCTGCCCTCAAGCAGATCAACACTGTCCCTGAACTCCATGCTCTTTGCAAACTTACTGAGGGTGCCCTCAATCCCCTCTTCCAGACCATTGATAAAGATATGAAAGAGAAATAGGTCCCACACTGATCCCTGGGGAACACTACTTGTGACCAGGTACCACTAAATCATCTTGTCATAGAAGGAGGTCAGGTTAGTCAAACAGGACCTGCATTTCATAAACCCCTGCTGACTGGGCCTGATACCCTGGTTGTACATGCCACGTAACTGCATCTATGAACTGGGGAGCAAGAGGAAAAAGATCCTTCACTGCAGTGAAGAAGGGACTGAAGCTGATATGAGGAGGTTTCTCATCAGCCATTCGTCTGTGTCTATCCACAGTGGTCTCAGGGAGGGGCTGTATCATCGTGCCACCCTGAGACATTAGAAACACAGCTTTCTAAGTAGCTTTATAGTTATGTTTCCAGTAAAGATCACTCACAAATTCATCACTATAGAAAAGCTAGGATTTGCTTACTTTTAAATCCTTTTTACCCTTTATTAGGACTAGTATTGCATCACCCATTCCCTTGCATTAGAATTTGCACTATTCATTTCACAAATCAACTTTTTTTTTTTTTTAAAGGAATAAATTATTTGCTATCTGATTTTTGGTTTAGCCAGTAGAAATTTCTTATATAGAGTAAATTGTTTCCTTGTTCTGGCTGATTGCTTTTAGGAGCAGATATGAAAGTCCAGATTTCCTCGCCTTACTAAACCATGACCGTATATGAACACTATTACTTTCTGACAAAAATTCTGTAAGATTGGAAAAAAACTGTCAAGAAGTGTCTTCCATGGCATATAATGCATCTGTAGGCCAGTTATATCACTAATAAGTTACTAATAAGGATTTCCCAGTAAGACTGGGGTTAGCTACTGTATGCTTTGCATCCAATGATTATTTTCCTTTGCTGTAAAGAAAAGTAAATGTTTCTGCCAACACTGTCAGTATTTTCTGTTTGAACACCATTCTCTCAGTTTTAATTCTTGAAGAAATAAGTAG
Source organism: Heliornis fulica (assembly GCA_013399135.1). NCBI lineage: Eukaryota > Metazoa > Chordata > Aves > Gruiformes > Heliornithidae > Heliornis > Heliornis fulica. The sequence continues at coordinate 710,312 of VXBZ01009411.1, forward strand.
GTTGTGTGGTATTTTACAGGCTAGTGGAACTAGTCTAATCTGTGAATAACATTTAAGACAACCTTTATTTGACAATGTATGTTTAATCTAAAGGTTTGACTGCTAAGAGTTTCTCTGTTGATGTTATTGTGAAGCCTGACATTTTGCTTGGCTTTGAGTGTGAAAGCACTTCTATGACACATCTCATTTTCTTTTCTGTTATTACCTCATTTTAAATTAGAGCAGTAGATTAATTGCCCCTTTAATGATAGGTGCTTGCCTAGACAAAGCTAAGATCAGGGTTAGCAGTGTGCCTGGTAATTGAAGTAGTCAGCAAACCATGAACTTCACACGAACAGTACTATAGACATTAATCCCTGATATTTTCCCTTTTTCATTCTTGAAGTCAAATAAAACACTATCTGGGTTTATTTAGTACAATAGAGTTTTGTTAATTTTATTGTCTGTGCTCAAGCACATGTTTGGCTTTAACCTCTTTTTTCTTTTTTTTCTTTTTCTTTTTTTTTTTTTTTTTCTTCCCATAATGGACCATTTCAGTCCATAATTTGCAATTTTTTTCTTTAATAACTATAATTCAGCTCAGTATGATGTAGGGTGTTGCAAACACCACAGGGATCTGTGTGATTAGAGTGTCTTTTGGCAAGAGAGTACATTAGATCTAAGGCCAGGAAAGGGTATAAGGAAGCTTAAGCACCAATGCTTAGGTTGCTCTGTGACAATACATGGGCAGTAACATATGCTAACATGTTCAGTGTTGTGTCACTGCAACAATTTTGCCTTTGCCAGTTCAAAAATATTTTCATTAGATTCAGAAGAGCACAACAGATCTCAGTGCTGGATGGATAATTCCAGAGACAAAACTGAGGGATGCCAGTACTTGGTTTCAGGTTCAGAGGGCTGATTGAGAAATGAATAGGAATTTCTTCGTGTGTCTCTAACAAATAATCGTAATGTAATCATGCTGTGATGAAAAAAATCTTTTATCCTTCACAAAAGCATTGCTAGATACAACTGCAGAATAACATCCTTGGAAAGTCTCTCACTTGCACATACCTGCACTTCATTAGCAGCACAGATGGGATTGCTATGTGCCTACTATACGAAAGGTAATTGTGATTATGCTCAGTGTGTGTCAATGTGAATGGAGTGTTGCCATTGTTTTCAGTGGAAACAAAGTATTTAATTTAAATTCTTATACTACCTCCAAACACAGCTACTGGGGTCTGGCACTTTCTCATTCTCATGGAATGAAGCAGACAGTTCCTTCTTGAGGTTCTCTTCCTTTGCTCTGAAGATGAATCAGAAAGACTAAATCAATCCTGGGAAAGATGATGTTTGAGCATCACAGACAAAATACATTTCATAAATAAACTTGGAGGCAATTCATCTACATGTGTTCCTTGACCAGAGCTGTGTAGGACACAAGATGTATATACACAGCATTTAGAACTTTGAGAAGCAGCAGTGGTGCATTTCTACAGAGAGGGGAAAGGTACTCTAAAATGAACAACGTCGATCACAGAGAAATTTTTTGGATTTTTTTTTTTTT
>VXBZ01009411.1:718769-774876 GCA_013399135.1 Heliornis fulica
TCTCCAGCCAGACTCTGCTCCACTGATCACAACCCTCTGAGCCTGGCCTGTCAGCCAGTTCGCGACCCACCTCATCATCCACTCACCTATCTCACATTTTCTCAGCTTTGCTATCAGAATAAAAATATATTTATCAAAATATAAAATATATTTTATTAGAATCTTTTATCAGATCATTTAATCAGAATATAAATATATTTATCAGAATAGAATATATATTTGATATATTTAATTTTTTAAACAAAATAAAAATATTTTTATGGATAACCGCCATGCTTTAGGGGATGCACAGTAGAAATTAGATTAGCTTGACAATATTGCTCATATTGTCAATAAAAAAAAACCCCTGTCTTTAGTATATCATTTTCTTGAACAGATTTTTTTTTTGTTGAACCTTCTGAGGAACTGTGTGACTATATGGATTCTGTAACCCAGTTGCAGGTTCTACCAGACATGTTCTTTGACAGCATTTCCTGAAGAAAAAAAAAAAAGACCACAAGAGCTGGAGTGAGATTTGAAGTTAATATGCAGTACTTTGAGGGATTTAGTTGTTTTTTATCAGCTGAGTGGCTTTCATCTTGATGGGGACAGCATAAGTAATAATAATTGCAGGATAGGGCTTTGAAAGAGAATTAAAGATGAACTCAAGAAGAGAAGTTAGCCATAAGCAATAAAAAACCGCTATCTTTTCTGGAAAGGAACCCTGCTTGTGTGTTTCTTATGTATAAATTCTATACATTTATAAATCATCAGCAACAACATTCAACTATTATTTTCTCCTGTGGAAAGTTTTGCTGCAGAGTTACTTCTGCAGTATGCATTCATGGTGTTTACTCATTGTCTTTATTCCGAAACTGATTTTTAAAATGGTTTAGTAAAAAAACCAAACCCAAAACTAACCCTGCAAATCATTTGAAGTGGTTTTTAATTTCACAAAATCATGTGGTGTTGTAGCAGCAAGATGCAGTGCCTGTGTCTCAGCTATCACTGGACAAACTATCTTTAAGACCTACTTATCCCTTGGCTTATGTGAATCTTCCTTCTTCAATTATCTAGAGAAGCTCATTTCCAGTGCTCTTACATAAATTAAATGCTGCATCTCTGTATCTAACCTGAATTTGTTCTCCTTTTAATGTTTAGCTCCTGCTTTCTCAGAGATAAAGATTCTCTGCTTCTGAAAAGTTTCTCACTCATTTTAATATTTCCATATCTTCCTGAGTAAAGTGAAACTTAACACTAAAAAAAAGAATGAAAGAAAGAAAGGACACAAGACAGTACTCAGTATTTATAGTAAACTAATTGGAAATTTTCCTTCTTGGGGCTTATGCTGACTTTAGAGTTATTGTCATGACTGATGTCAGCATGAAAAATGGCTTTATATGTTAGGACATAATGTGTTAGGTAATGACAATCTATGTTTTTCAGGAACTATAAAACATTCAACACAGAAGTTCATTTCGACATCTCTTTCAGTTTGTTTCGGATATTTTCATGGGATGTGTCACAAACATTTTTTAGTATTGCATTTCAGGAGAACAGCTTTTCTTTAAGGACTGTTCTCAGTAGTTATTCATCCTGGTTTACAATTATGCCACTGAGGACTGGCTGTGACAATAATTTTTTTTTTCTGGTTTTTTCTCAAATATCCTTTAGAATTTCAACAGTACACACACACACACACACACACACACAAAAGGAAACCTGACTACATGGCTACAAAACATGAGGATACATTATTTCTCTTTAGTCTGTAAATCTAAATATTCAACCTGGGAACAGGACTCCTGTCTAGTTCCATATGTTCTTTGATTGTGGCTATAAAATAAGCTAATCATTTCCAGAAAACAATTGCTTTTCATTAAGAAACAATTGCAAAGATTTGATTGTCTATGAGTGTGTTGGAAAGATATTTTGACTAGATTAAATTTTTAGTTACACACCATCTTCATGTTCCTGTCACATTTCAACACTATTGATTAGAAACAGAAGTGGAATTTTGATTTCATTTATCCTGTGCTACATATTGTGTAATTATTCAGATTCTTCATTTTCATTTGTGCCTTCCTATTTGTTTTAAGTGTTATTACTTGCTTCAATGCTTTTTCATTTTAGTGAATACACTGATAAATATTTCTATCCATTGCAGATGCGATTTTTGCATAAGTAACTGAAATCCCACTACCATGGTTTAATGCAGTATCAGACACCAGAGGAACTTGTAGAAGCAATTAGAAAGTCTATGCATGTATCTGATTATTGAGTTATTAAAAAATGCTCTTAAGGGATTACTTGAGATAAAAAAAAGTAAATTAGAGCTGTTACTTTCACTGCCATAGTTTTAGATGTCCTCACTGTGGACTAAGGGCTATCACAGTCACTTTGGTTTATGTGTGAGATTCAGTGAGGATGAGTCCCAAGCTGCAGTTTCCTTTTTATTCTCCCTTGGAAGGGATGAGCATGTCTGTGTCCAGGGGGACTGAGCAGCAGGGTTGGCAAGGCAGGTCCCCTGGATGCAGAAGACAAGGTGTCCCTCCAGCAGCCTGGTGGAGATGATATATAAATCATCTCCAAACTAGGATCATCTATTGGATACCTTAATACACCCTGTGCTTGTTCCTACATTGAGAACTGGATTTTAAATGGGGAGTACAACCTTGCTTCACGAGCAACCATTCTAAAATCAAATGTAAATCTGGAAGACAAAATCTTTCTACTAAGGCTACATCTTCCTTCCTGAATTCAGTCACAGGGAGTAGCTGTCTGAAAAATTGTGGATGAACTTTTTTATTGTTATTGTTGGGGTTTTTTTCACCTCTATTTTTCAAATGAACACAAAACTACGGTCAAAATTATACATTTTCCACTGTATTCCTTACTTCTACTTCTCTACTTAGGCACTTAAACAGGCAGAGGAAAAAGCAGTAGGGGAAAAATATAGCCTTACAATTAGTAAAGTAAATTTTGTATAAGTGAAGAATTATTCTGCATCCAAAGTTGGAAAATGATTATTGGAATTTTCCCCTATCATGTTCACTTTAGGAGCAGAAAATGCTTTCGAAATATCTCTACGTCACACTCCTTGCAGAAGGAATACAAGGGCCCCTCTGTGTCTTAACATACACAGAATTTATGTATATCAGAAACTCAGTAACTGTAGAGAGGTGAGTGCAGCTTCTAACAGCCACATAGGCAGAAACAAGAGGAAGCTTCTAGTTTCTCAGTTGACCACAGGTTAACACTGTTCAAGATAAGAGTAATGTGTGCCAGATGATGACAACACAAGTAATTTCTGGGAATGGCCCAGGTGCTAAGAGAACAGTTTGGACTGAGCCAGCATACAAGAATTATTAATTCCTACACTCTTAAATGATGACATAGCAGAGTGTTTTTATAAAGTGTAGGATTAGGATCCTAATTAGATCCTGATCTGAGGATTATAGGATCCTCAGAAATCTTCCAAAAGCAGTAGCATAATGCAGGAACTTCCGTTATACATTGGACCTTTTTAATACCATACTTCAGAATGTTCTACATCTCACAGAAAGTTATTTTTTTTTAGTTATATAACACATATTAATCCAGAAACAAAGTATTACAGCTAAATACTTAGCTTCCATGTGAAGAGGTTATTTCTAACTCAATGACTAGTATTAGAATAAAACCACTAGTACCCATCACTTTTGTCTTCCCAAAGGAAGTCTTCACAGCTCGCAAGGAAGACCAGTTTTTAAACACTGCTCGGTAATATTTTTCATTTCCTTTACATATTTTAATGCAATCAACACAGCTTACATCTGTGCAGTAATCAAATTACAAAGTCAACATAATCCAATGAAAAGCTGAAGAGCCAAATAATCAAATTCAGATTAATATTAATTGCTGTAGTTTCTGCACCTGGATCTAAAAACAAAAACAAAAAATCCACCACATAAAACATCCTCTCTTTAATTGTAATGTTTTAAGTGAAAAAAACCCAAACAACCCAAACCAAACAAAAAACCCCTCATAACCTCCCTCCCCAAGAACCCAAACCCAATCCCTGAATTTCACATGATGTATTTTCCTCTTCTCTACGGATGGAATATGTGAATATACAGATTTTGATATGTCAACCTCAGTCATGTGAAATTATTTATTATTTTTCTTTCCTCTAGCAAATTTTACTAATTATCCATCTCAAAGATGGAAATATTATCCTAATTTTACACAGACATGGATTTGCACAGAACATATGCAATTCTACTTCTAGAATTAAATTAGGATTTACATGTCCATTACTGAAGTGGGACCCACTGCCAAGAGGGTTCTTATTTTCACTTGTTCTTGCAACCAACTATGAATTCAAAAGCCCAGTGAACAAAAGATAAATTACTATTTCCAGTCCTCCTCCTCAGAGGTGCCTTTACTCCTCTGTTAGAAAGCAGCTGCACATACAATTAATTCAATATTTGTCATAACTAGGAGGGATAGATCTTCACTACAGAGAGAAATGAGCACTTGGGGAAGGGAACAAAAACCTGCTGATGTAGATTTATTGGCTACAAATGGAGAAAATTACTACTGTTTTAGTAGCTCCTGTATTTTTAGATTTCTGTCTTTTGTTCATGTACCCTCCATGGTTAAATCACATGCTGTACCGTGTGTGTGCACAAAGTTTTTCAGAGAGAGTTTCACAAGAATGAGGTAGCAATTAATAGTTGGAGAGGTTCCACACTTGTGATAGAGGTAATAAAATGAGAGAAATAGTACTGTTTCCTTATACTACAGTCATTGGGCTTGTTCCTCCAAGTTTCTCAGACTAAGTACTAACTGGCCTGATTCTCCCACTCTGATCTGTCTTCACCCAAAGCACAAAAGTAAGCAGCTACTGGTTTTGTACATTGTGCTAAAACTGTTTACAGCCTAAGGCAGATCGACTTTTAACAGGAAGTCAAAATTCAAAAGTGGCCCACGATGATGAAGAGTGCAGTTTTCACTATTAAATATGTTTCTTACAAAGGAAGGATACTGTCGGAAAAGAAGACGCTGGGAGACCGAAGGTAGTGACTACCTTTTATTGTCTCAACTACTTGCAGGAACTGCATATGATTTTATACTTTTTAGTTACATTACAGCAATTTGAGTGTAAGTACACGATTGGATAACATCTTGTTTTTGCAAGTAGTGATTGGTTAGGCATTATGTAGGTTAGTATCTTCTGTTATGGCTTGTTTGCAACCTATCTGAGGGTCCAGGCACAGATGTTCAGCCTCCTGTTTTCATCTAGTGTTCAGCCACAAGGTCACGCTGACCTGATAACATACAAACTGTTCTGCTCACTCAGATCTTTGCTTCAGGCCAGAGATACTCTGCAGCATCATGGCCTTGTACTGCTAGCCATCCCCCAACAGGAGACAGCAAATGTAATTAAAGTATAATTGGATAGAAAATGCTGCTTAGCCAGACAGAAACACAAGGTGTAGGAACAGGACTCCTTTAGCAATAGCTTCCGCTAGTCACTTAGGGCTCCTTTTGAACTAAAAGAAATAGTTACATGTATAATTACATCCTCTCATTTAATTATCATTGGAATTCAGGCAAGATGGTAACAAGTAATTGGGAAGTTATCAATTCCCACATCAGTACACTCCTGACTAGTGAGATCTCACAGGTAACACTAAATTTGCGGAGTTAAGGTTTGAGCAGTTAGTCAGTCATAAAGTAGTATTTAAAACTGACTGAAATATGGATGACTATCATAAATAATAACATTCTGGAAAGTGTTAAAGTACAAAATTAATTTTCAGATTGAATTTCAACGTCAGCCAGAACTGTCAATGGTCAAATGGTAAAACAGATCTATTTGCTTCCTTGTCATTACAGGTTAACCTTCTCAATTACATACAGAACACATGAAGCAAGAGGAGTGAAAATGATCCAGTGGTCCTTTCTCTCCAAAGAATGACTCTAAAAGTGAGGAGAAAACCTGGTGATCAAAGCAGAAGGATTTGATCTGTTTTCAGTGGAAAGACTTGTCTCTTGACATTGCCACTTGAGTATAAGAGTATAATAGTATAAGAGAAGGGAGGGGTTAGATTAGATATTATCAAAATTTCCTCACTGAAAGGATTATCAATCACTGGAACAGGCTGCCCAGGAAAGTGGTTAATTGCCATCCCTGGAGGTATTGAAAAAAACCACATGTGGCACCTAGAGATGTGGTTTAGTAGTTGGACTGGAAGTGCTAGGTTACTGGATGACCTTAAACGTCTTTTCCAACCAAAAATATTCTATGATTTCATGATAATTTTCATTTGGACAAGAAAAGAAAGTGCGAGAACTAGAACTGCTAGATTCTGATTATGCAAAAAAAAAAAAAAAAAAAAAAAATGCATGTTACATATATTAGTAATGTAAGAAAGGCCTTACATAATGATATAAAGACCTTGGAAATCACATAGAAAATTAAGGTTCTTATCCAAAAGATATTAATGTTGTGCCAAGTTATTATTGGGAGTGCATGAAAAACATCTCTAAACATCTGTATTACCTGAAAGCAGAAACAGCTGCCTACAAAGTTTATCACCTTTGGGGATAAGTCTCAGCTCAATCTAGACACCCAATATCATGACTATGGAACTAACTACCCGAGAGCTCCCACAGATCTCAGGCTTTTGTAGACCACTGCATTATTAGATTCCTCACAGTTCTGGCATTTGCAGAACAGACAAGAGGCCGGTAACATCATTGCTCAAACACATACTGGAGTGCATGCAGGATTGTGGACAGTCTTGTGGACAGTCCTGGACATGAGGTTACACAACGGTCAATAAGGCTTTATGCAAAATTCTAGTAAAAAAAATTTACTGTTATTATCTAGGATTATTAGTATCAAAAGCAAAATGTCTGTTGATACTTTTGGGCAAGTATAAAAAAAAATAAAATCTAGTGCTTGAAGAAAGTTTGAATTCAAGCTTTTGTGCCCCCAAACCTAGTAAATTACTCATTTTTAATTTATTTATGTAAGCAATTCTTTTGGGATGTGTATGTGTGAATGTATTTGGACACCTGACATAGTTTAACAATTTGTATCATATATTACTGGTTTCCTTCTATTTAAAATGGGTCTTCTTGGATCTGGGAAAATATTGACATTATTTAGAAGGAAATCGCAGTATTTTTACTACATTTCAGGAAAAGTCAGAAATTTTCTTCTGTTATGAACAGAAATGGACTACTTGGTTACAGGTGTTATTCTTGAAAGTGTTCTGTTTAGCTTCTGACCCAGTAAATACATGTTGCCATTGCTAGCAACACGCCATACCCTTTGTGGCAAACTGAAAACACAAGTTCCAGGACTTGTCAGGTATTATTTGGATCTGTCTTAAGCCTGCCTTAAGCTTTGTTTTGGTCTATCTGCACTTGTCTAACAGCCAGGTGACTATTACTCATTTTGGTTCAGCTCCTGCTTAGCTCTGTATCACTTCTTGTGATACAGCGCTTACTGTTAAATGTACCTTGATAGTTAGTAGAAAATAAAAAACCCCATTCTTGTAGTCTACAATACAAACTGACTATAGCCCTAGGAAGAAATACTGGTCCCCAAAGAGCTGTAGCCCTGGGAGTTCAATACAAACACCACTAGCAACAACAGCAATTATCCAACCTATGTGAAACACAGCGTATACTGTAAATTCAGACATAACCTTGCAGACCACTGACAAAAGAGCAAGGCAAAGAGATTGACATTCCATTTGTTGTTCTGACCTTTGTTTTGCAGACTCAGCCTTCTCCCTTGTCACTGTGGACTTCTCTGGCGAACAGGACTGCTGTCTGGGTATGATCAAGGCTGCTGGACGTGCTCTTCTCCTCTTGCCTGGGCACAAAGGGACAACATCCCTGTCCAGTGAGGACACTGCCCTGCTGTTATCTCCACCCTGACTCACTTTCCCTTGTGGAGCAGCCCAACCTTGCTGTTCCCTGACAAAAATGGCATTAAACACCCGCTCTTGCTGCAGATGTGTAAATCAATTTGCACAAACATAATTGTGCCAGCATAAGCAGTTGGTGCTTTCTCCTGGATGTATGAAACATAAACCCACAGATTGTTCTGCTTGTGCAACCCAGTTCTAAACACTAATAACAAAGGAAGACTATAAAACCCTTTTCCGTGCAGTTAAATTCTTTAGGGCAGTTTAACCAAACCATTTGAAGCTTCCCTGGCTTGACGCATCGCTGAGGTGGTGCAACATGCCTCATTACACTGTGACACTGTTTCAGCAGCACAGATTACCATGAGCCCTCTCCCTCACTTTCCATGAACAGCACTGCAGCTCAGAAGCACTTTTTATTTTGGGAATTGAGGAAAAAAAAGGAAAGCAAAGTCACCAGGTATGCTGGAAGAGTTGTTTTCCTTCCTCTCCTGGGTGAGGAGAGGCTTCTGATTTCTGATGAGATGTGCCCAAAACGTGCATTCCCCTCAACAGCCCTGGTTTCAGAAACAAGTATTAAGACAACTACTGCTTCAAAGTTCACACAGATCACAAAACTAGGAATGAAGCAGTGCAAGATACTCAGGCCCATATTCCATTTATGTCCGATTACATCCGTGTTCTTAAGGCTAGACTATCTTTCAGGTCCATTTTCATGACTGCTTATAAATTCCCTATAAAATGTGAAAGACAGACACAGCCTACCTCTAGACCTCAGACTTTGTTTCATAGCTTTCTTTGTTGTAATATTTTTGCTTAAGCCTACCTACCTAAGAGCCTGTTGATCAGCAGTCATTTCAGAGGGGCTGGAGGGGGCTCTACCTGCTCCATCCCATACTGAGAATGGGTTGGTAGTAGAGGGGACATAACAGATGACCCTGGAAAACCATGGAGAGTCATGGTACCTGGGACCTCCCTTATGCTTATGTCCAAGCACAGGGAGATATGGTGCTTTTGGGAGCTCAGCCACCATGCACTGACTAAGGAAGACACTCACTACAATGAAGAATAATCAATGTAACTGCATTTTAAATAAGGCATTAGAAAAAAAATACATTAATAAGAGCCATCAGTTGATAGTGCTATCAAGAACTCTTTTTCTTTGAGGACCTGGTAAAGAAAGCTTGAACTAGGGAAAGTTTTAATCATTTGAGGTTTGCCATCTTAACCAGTGGTACTGATTAGACCCCTGAAGCTCAGAGGTCTTTAACATACTGCTGAGCAGGGCTTTGAATGACCAATTCCTCTAGTTAACTAACTGGGATGTGACCCAGCTATGACAGTTTGAAAGCCCTTTGATGACTTAAAGTCTAGGAAATTAATTCCTCTGATGTCCAACCTCACAACTGTCTGTGTCTACTTGCTCCGCACAAAAGTGCTCCAATGATGACTTGCAGAGACCTCCCAGAGCACCTAACACTGGAAGCAAACAAATGTGTGTGGTTTGTAAGAGATTCAATTATCAGTCTGCTCACGTTACGAAGGACACGTATGGGTAAAACTGGCCCACAGGTACCAAGGTTCCTTCAGCAGTTTGGAGTGCCCTTTCAACCAAAGTCAGAGCAGACTCAAAGAATTAAGGCGACCTCTTTGCACTTGGTTTCTTCTTTGAGTACTGATTCCCTCTTATGCCGCACTAAAAGTATATTCCCTTCTGGTTTTCCCCTTTGCCAAATTCCATTTCTTTCCACTGCCAAATTTTTCAGTGTCTTTGTGAGACTCACTAGACTATTGCTTCATTCTCCCTGCCAAGATCGAGCATTAACACCTATGGCTTTGTTCTTCACTTGAAAGTTTTTCCATTTCCAAAGCCAAAAATAAATATATACTTGCTGTTATTGTTAGAAGGCTTGATACATAGAACTAAGAATACATATCAAAGGACTGAAATATTCCAGCAATTTGATTCTGATATCATTAGTTGTTCAATTGCATAAATTAATTTATTTTATTCTTTGAGATTCTTTGTCATGGCAAGGAAATGCTCAGTGACTTAGGGTAGAGTTAGAGATCTGTTCTTATTGATGTTTGAAACTTTGCAAATGCATGAATTAAGAAATAGCTTTACACTTTAAAGAAAGCATTTGATTTTATTAGCCTGAGGCATGAGAAGACATAAAAGATGTAGCGAAGTTATTCCCTTGCCTCCTTTTTTTTTTTTTTTGTCATGAGGAACTGAAATACAACATATATATTTCTGGCATACATTCTCTCTTCTTCCTGTCAAGCCTTTAAAGGAATACTTGACCTAAATGTCAAAAACTTGGCTATAATTTGTAACTAAAAAACCAAACAGGAGATATATTTCTAAGATGGCATTCCTTAGCTTTTTGTGCCAAGAAGGAAAAAGACAAAACTAATATGTGCAGAAATTGGTTGCAAGAAAATTCAGATGAGAAACTAGAGATGAGGTAATCTGATTTCATTCATCGATAGACATGTACCGGTGCACTGGAGGTCAGTGCTGCACTACTTCTGAGACTTAAAAGAGCAAAGTAGCTGCCTGTTACTAGCTAATGTGTGCTGTTGGTGCACCATCTTTTGGTGAACACCTCCGTCCAAAAAACCTTATTTATTTATTTGTGTGTGTGTGTGTGTGTGTCTATGTGTGTGTGTGTGTATGTCTAATCAGAATCAACTCTAATTTTTTAACTGAAGTCACTATTAGGAAGGAAATGGGGAAGAGACCGAATTTGAATAGGAAAGAATACTGTGGGTGACCATGGCCATGGCTCTAACAACCCTGATGTGTGTTATACACAAAGAAGTAAAGGCTGATTGCAGGTTCAACAGCCCTGTCAGTCTATGCCTTCTTAAGCAGATTTTCCTGTAGTTGAGATCTACTCACCGTCACATTTACCCACTTCCTCAGCAGACAAATTTTGACGGGTCTGTTTAGCTCACTTCTGTTGGCAGGCTGAAATGTCTTAGAATTTACTGCCCCATTGCTTGGCTGCTACAAGTGGAGTTCATCCCTTGCCACTTCTCTTACACTATTGCTATTTGCAGTTTCTCCTTCCTCGTCTTTCCTATGGCACTGTCTTTTTTGTGATCTCCAAATATGGTTACATCTTTAAAGCTCTGTTTTGTATATTTCTCTTCTGATTTTTTAATCTTTTATAGAAGCAATACCTCTGTTCAGTCATCTTGCTACATTTCAAGTATTCCATGAATTCAGTGCATTCTCTGGGAGTCACAGATCCAGGAAGTGTTTCCAACCAATCTTTCACATAAACACAACAACAAAAAAAAAGCTTAGCAAATTATTTTGCCCCAGTAATTTGTGACTACTAAAATCAGCTAAGGTAAATATTCCTGATGGATGAACTACATTAAAAGTAAAAAATTCTTTATAAAACTCTATCCTTCAGCATATCATCTAGACATTTTTCTTTCCAATTAATAAAATATGAGTAAGTCATCATGAGCATCAATATATTTAAAAGTAGTATTTCCTAGCAGTTCAAATATGTCTGTATACAATACATATTATGTAATATGTTATTATACACCCATTTTTGTCATCAATATATATTGCATTTTATATTACCAACTGACATTAACTTAAACATCTGTAGAGCTAATATTTATCAGATTTCTGAAGTGAGTCCAAAAATAAATTATACACAAAGATTGTATTATTTTTACTTCTGTTTGTTACTGAGATCATATGGACTATATTATATTCAAGTGAGTTAATTAGGATTTGAACATCAACCATTAAACCATTCTCCAATGTCAAGTTTGTGGAGTACACATGAGCGTCTCTGTGGAGCATCTTGTTATATCACTTGTAAAAATGCCTTTGTTAACTTAAACCACCCAAAATATTGATTTTATTTTAATTTGATGATGATAAAGATGATGATGATGATGATTGTTGTTGTTCTTGTTTGTTTTATCTTCCCTAGAGAAAGGGGCCAATTTAGGTTAACATTAGTTTGTCTACTGGAATCAAAATGTTTATTGGGCTATTTGAGATCTTCCATACATGAATGAAACCCTTTTTTCATTTATTCTGCTTTGTTTCATTATGTTTTCAGATAAAAGTTACTTACATTTATGAACAAAGACTAAGTCAAAACTTTTAATTTACACTTTCATTAGTTCATTGCATTCTGAACTTCAGCACATGTAGGAGCAGATTGTTTTAAATTCTAAATTAATATTTAAAACATAATAATGCATTAAAAATGCAGCTTACTGAAATTAAAAAAAACAACCCCACAATTAAATTTACATCTTCATCAGTTCAGTAGGAAATTAAAAATTGCAACTGGGAAAGCCTTTCATGCTGTGCAAAAGTAAATTCTAATATCTAGAAAATTTTAACATACTTTCAACTGCATGGTGTCAAGGTAAACATCCTTTGGGAATACATCTGTATTTCTCTGTATTCAGAGTTGGGAAAATAAACCATATCTAGCAATTCTTGAGCTCTTTCAGGAAAGGTAATTGAAACCTTTTACAACTCAGTCTACAAAAACAGATGAACACCTTTCTATAGCTTATTTTACAATATTATGAGAAAATAAGATGGACAAATTGCTGGAAGCAAATTTGTTCTTTTTATATTCAGACAAAATGGTATCTGTCAAACTTAACATTTGGTTTAGCATTTGTAAATAATAAGACGTTTTCAAATTTCAGAATAATTTATTTCAATCACTTTTTTGCTTTACAAATATTCCTAATGCAATTTTACTTTGGTCTAAAGTACTCAATGAGAATGGATTATTTTTTATTTCATCTGTGAAGAAACTGATAACCATGCACATTATTTGTTGTTACCTGAGTGATATATGTTTGCAACCATAGGAAAAAAAAAAGATTATTTCTTTAGACAAGACTTCAATTTAATTTTAATCAATGGGTAGGTGGCTAAATTTTTAACTACAGAATTTTTATTGTTTCCGTCTCTCCCACATGATGGAAATAAACCAATGCCAGGGTTTAACCCAAGCATCTTAACTAAGCACCATGCAGCTGCCCACTAACTCCCTTCTCCCAAGGGATTGAGGAGGAGAATGGAAAAAAAAAACATTGTTAGTTGAAATAAAGTCAGTTTAATAGGATAACATAGTATTGTAAGAATAATAGTAATAATGATAACAACATCAACAACAAACAACAATACTACTACTAATAATACTAATTAATAATATTAATAAAAACAATAATAGTGATGAACAAATGCAATCGCTCACTACATGTGAAAGGAAAATTTGAAAACTAGTTTCTCAGACTGTTTTTGAGCAGTGATCCCACCCCCCAGCTCTCTTCCCCAGTTCTATCTGGAGCTTGATGTTCCATATCAGGGAATGTTCTCAGTTCTTGAGAAGACTGATAGGGAATCTCATCAATGTTTATAAATATTTGAAATGTGGGAGACAAAGGGACATGGACAATCTCTTTTCAGTGGCCTTTGGGGACAGGACAAGGTGAAATGGTCACAAGTTGGACCACAGGAGGTTCCACACCAATGTGCAAAAGAACTTCTTTACGGTGGGCGTGACGGAACACTGGAAAAGGCTGTCCTGGGGGTTGTGGAGTGAATATCTCCTTCTCTGGAGATATTCAAGACCTGTCTGAACAACCTACCTGTGTGACCTGCTCTAGGGAACCTGCTTTGGCAGGGGGCTTGGAGTCGATGATCTCTGGAGGTCCCTTCCAACTCCTAATGTTTCCTTTTCTAGGCCTGTAGTTCCCTAGGTATTCCATTTATCCCTTCTATCCCTTTAAAAAATAAAGGTTACATTTCTCCTTCATCAGATTGACATGATTTATTAAGTATGATGGAGAGTGCTTCAGCCACTTAATCTGACAGTTCCCTCAGGACCCATGGATGTCTTTCAACAGGTTGCATGGACTTGTACACCTTCAGATTCCTTTGAAGGCCTCAAACCAGATCTTCTCCTACAGTGGGCAGTTCTTCATTCTCTGCCTTTGCCTTCTGTGACTTAGTCTGTGTGACTAGAGATCTTGCTGGTGAGTCATGAAGTACCTCAGCTTTCTCCATATCCTGGGTAACCAGGTCTCCCATTTCATCCCAGAGGTGGCCCACAGTTTCCCTCATTCTCATAGATTATGGTATAATGAAGAATATAAAGAAATGGCAACAAATAGTATTACTTACTACAACTAATGCTGGCCCCAGGTAGTAAATCCCTTTTGTTTGCTTCAGATCTGAATACAGCTCCAAGTGGCTGTCCCTGTACCCAAGGACAATCTGGATAACACAGACATATCATGCTGATGAAAGTCCCATGGCATAACTCAGGCAATCCAGACGCAGGTAACTGAGAGCTGGATGTGTTCTCTTTTTCTTTTTAAGTAATTCCAGCTAAAGGTGGTGAACTGCAGTAGTCACTGCAGCAGCAGACCAATTAAGATAATTTCTCCTTAATGTTACTTACTACTTATTTCAGTACATACACCAGTCTGAAATATATGCAAATGCAGCAGAGAGTCACTAGGGACTGTTTTGTTAGAAGCGATAATCAACCTGAGCATTGCAAACATGCTGCAGGCTAAACAAGCTGGCCTGTAGCACTACAAGAGCTACTTTGCTTTGAAAATCCTCATAGTCATTGCCAATGCATCTATGTCACAGAAATGAAGCAGAGGAAGGGTATAATCAAGCCAAACTGAGCATGTAAAGAATCATATGGGAGATTGGGATGAGCAACCACTTCTCTGTAGTGAATGGTGATATCTGTTTTCAAGCCAGATGTTTTACTGACAACACCTTCAGATGTTGCATGAATATTTCAGTGCAAAATGAGCCTGAGCTACAAATTAATGAGTTCTTTTTTCAGAGCCACTTAGATATGCTATTGCAGCTAACAACATTCTCATTTTCAGACACAGCTATTTTATTTGGATAAAATAAAATGCCTTATTCAGCTCAGGAAAAAATCTCTCTTAAAAATATATTGGAATGTATAGAAATATGTGTAAGCATTTGTAATAAAGACTGTCAGATGTATAGAGTATGTCAGATGAAAATACTGTGGCTCAACAAATCCAGGACAAGTTAATGATATCCACAGAGTAATATGGTCTGAATTTGCAAGCCTTCTCTCATCTAAGTAATTTCTTCATTCCGTATCCATAATCCACTGAATATCTTTGGTACTCTGAAGAAAACAAACCAAATAATTTTCAGTGCCTCTTTAATAAATCAAATTGTATGTTCCAGCTAAATGTACAGACCTGAAATCTAAAATCCTGAGCTATGACAAGGGCTACCCTTCCTAGGGCAGACTTCAGGACTTCAGTCTTCTGTTTTCTAGTGCATATTGTAAAAGTTATATGTATTTCTGAGAACAGACATAGCTATCTTGGTCCTCTGAAATGAGAGATATGTTTTGTCTTGGACAGGACTGTTGCAGTATTTTACATAGGTGATTCAATTTTGACTTTTTTTTTTTTTGTCATAGCATTAATTTTGTAGAATATAATATCTTAAGACTATAGGTGTTTAAGGAAATTGGTCCTGATCAATAATAAATGCAGTCATCATCTCTCCATCAACTATACTGCATTACTACCTTCATGTAATTTAGCTTCATAAATTTATATTTTATAAAAGCTTTTAAATAACTTCACAGAAATTACACTGGCTTGAATTCTATGTACTATACATCCATCAGTAAACTACACTTTGGAGATATAATTTAAAGAGTTTGTCTATACATCCTGATGGAAAGTACCAGCTAAATTCACAGTGAAGAGTCCATATTGTGTCTATTTCCCTACTGCTACTTTTATTTATGTAGTCTTTTGAAGGATAATCAGATTTCATTGCCTTTAAAACATGACATTTTATTAGTGAAACAAAACAAATAAAGTTGCTGTGATCTCCAAGAAACAGGTGTTGGGGCCTGAGCGGCTTTGTCTGAGATATACTTGTTGTGGGCAGTCAGGCAGCAGTAACCAAGGTCAGTGGAAGAGGGAAGTTGCTGATGTGGCAACTAAATTGGGGAAGTTCCAAGAAAGGAGGATACCTGTCTGACTAGGGGTGTAGCTATAGAAGATAAGGTAGCCAATCAGCTTAGCTTGTGATGCGTGTGTGGTGCGTGTACAGAAATGATTTCCTATATAATGTCACGGAGTTTGCTAATAAAGGGGAATGATTCTGCATCATATTGATGTGTCTGGCCATTCTCGGCCCGCATGGAACTAAAAGACCCCGGCAAACAGGTGTAATAAAAATCTCCTGGTGGATGGATGATGGTAGGGTAGTGGATGTGGTTTTCCTTGCCCTCAGTAATGCATTTGACACTGTCTCCCAAAGCATCCTGGTGGGCAAACTGAGGCAGTTTGGCCTGGAGGGTAGAGTAGTGAGGTGGATTGAGAACTGGTTGAAGGGAAGAAGTCAGAGAGTTGTCTTAATGGGGCAGAGTCTGGCTGAAGTCCTGTAACTATTGGAGTCCCTCAAGGGTTGGTACTGGGACCAGTGTTGTTCAATGTATTCACTGATGACCTGGATGAGTCAATAAAGTGCACAGTCAGCAAGTTTGCTGATGATACAAAGCTGGGAGGGGTGGTTGACACACCAGAAGGTTGTGTCATCATTCAACAGGATTTAGACAGGTTGGAGAGCTGTGCAGGGAGAGATTGAATGAGATTTTAATAAGCAGTGTAGGAACAAGCCNGATGGAACACTGGAACAGGCTGCCCAAAGAGGCTGTGGAATCTCCTTGTCTGGAGACTTTCAAGACCAATCTGAACACATTCTGGTGTGATTTAATCTAGGTGATCCTTCTCAGGCAGATGGGGTGGACTAGATGATCTTTCAAGGTCCTTTGCAAGTCCTAACATTCTGTGATTCTATGATCCTTGTTACTCTAAGCCAAAACCAGTGCGGATTAACCTCCTTTTTCTGATGTAAGATACCAAAAATGTTATTGAAGAACCTTGTCATCAAATTGTTGTATTGTCATTACCACTGTTATTTTTACAGATAAACTTGAAACAAAATTCCTGATGGAGACCATCCGATATCTGGACATATGGCCTATGGGAGGTTGTTTTAAGTCCTGTCATTTTTTTTTCACAATATAAAGTTACAATGTTGCCTCTCCCTGTCTAACCTCCCATCTCTCAATTTTGTCTTTACTTTTCAGATACTGGCTAATTACAGCATTTTACTTCCTTGTGACACCAGACTCATGTTGAGCTTGTAATTACAAGGACTATGTAGTGTTCTATTAGCTGTGGATTTTTGCTTCTTAGACTGCAGATTAATTGGTAATACCTGTGTTCACATTTTTTCAAGATGTATTACATTACAATAATTAACCACATATCCAGGACAGAAGAAATTAACCATTTTATCAGCTTATTTCTCAGACAACTTCTGTGAAGATCTATTTTTTGGTTTTGGATCTGTTGTGAAAAGTGAAGAAGACAAAAGTATATGCCTTAAAATGTGGGGTTTTTTGACAGAAAGCATATCCTGATATGCCTTTTTTGGCATTGGACTAATCAAATCAACTAGGTGCTTTGCTTTTTTATGGTGGTTTTTTTGTCTGTTTGGTTGGTTGGTTGGTTGGTTTTTTTAATGTTTACATTTATTTCATATTTTTTAAAATATTTAAATCACTTCACTGAGCTTTTATTTCCAAATATTGCATCTATACATTACAATCACTACGTGCAAATTGAGCCATACATCGTCATATAATATTGAAATCTGATGCTATAGCCAAAATTCAAAGTCATAATAAAACTTCAAAATTTGTCAGCACAATACTGAATCAACACATAGAAATACATAATTTGTCTTCCTTGGTATAGACATTATTTTGAATTGGGAAGCTTTTATTGTAATCTGAATGGTTTGTAATGTCTGATGAATGTTTTTTGCTTTCTCCCTGCCACAGTCGCTATCTTTGAAATAAGGTAATTTTATTTAATTGTATCTATCGTGCCTGTTCTATGCAGTTCTTTGGGCAATATATGCTTTTCCTATGCTACATATAATTTCATAGTGCTGAGCAGTATAATGCAGTATAATACCTCTCGCTAGGTGGTCTAGTCTTGTCACTCATAATGAATTTGAAATTCACCTTTCACTAAACACTTCTTCAGGTTTATGAAGCTGAGCACTTGCATTAAGAATGGAAAATTTAGAAAAGGGTATAATGAAACAGATAATGTGTGTCCAGATATTTTCTACGAGACAAATTGCTTGTTCAATACAATATGATTTGAAAAATTGACATAGGTAACTAGGAAGTCCCTTGCAGAGCTACATTTAATGTTATTTTAAAAGGCACGCTTAGACCTCTGGCTGGAGATAGCTTGGGGGGCAGTTCACCCACAGAAGTTTCAGATATTACACACAAAACTCAAAAAGTGTGAGTGCAAGATACTAAAAAATGACAACAAAAGTATTGAAATAGACAAAGACAGAACTTGGTAAATATATACTATAGATAGTGCCTGAATTTTCAAAGCTATTTAAATTTATAATTTACTCTACAACAGAGGAGAATAAAATTCTTCAGTACAAGAAACAAAATTGTTGATTTCTGTTTTTATTAAGTACAAAAATGCTGCATCATCTCAGCTAAAACTCAGTTTTCTGTGCCTTTCAGTGTCACTGATTTATTGTTCTTTAAAATCTAGCAAATGTTCTTTACAATATGTTTATTCTCTGTCAACTTTGGTGCAGAAATTCCTGACGATGTTTCAGTTGAAGCAAAGACAAAACAAAGTAATTCCTTAAGCACCCGAAATATTCTTATAAGGTTTTGCACCATCACCGCTTTTCTGACAAGTCCTAAACAACTTTTAATAATATAATATAATGCTTTGGGTTATTAAGAGGAAACTTTACTGACTAAAACCAAGCAGAATCAACTTTTTAAAGAGTTATTCTCTGGCATACCAAACTACAAAGCACTTTGCCAAGCTACCAATGTTTCAGAATATCTAAGTAAGGAAGAGTCAAAACTTCCATGATTTGCAGACACTTAGTATAAGAAAAACAAAACCAAGGTACCATATAGCCTAACTTGACGATCAATTTCATAATATCAATTTCAAATCTGTGGCTCCAATGATGCCTGCAGATAGAATAAATCTAAACAGGATAGAGAAAAATGACAGGGGAACTCAGCACTGCCTTGTAGGAAGGGTTATGGGTGGTTGAGATGCAAAGCCCACACACTAAAGGCCATGCAACCAAGAAATACAGTCTATTTAACATATTTAATATTATTCTGTAAGAAAAAAAAAAAAGGCTAAATCTGCTTTTCCATGCAAAAGCTACATGCAACAGCAAAATACATTTCTTTATATGCTTGCTTTCCTTTTGTCCTTGAATGCAATATAGTATGGATATACCTTTCATGCAGCAAATTTTCTTTCCTTTAATTGAACACAAATTAACATCTCCATTTCAGTATGTCATTCTTGGAAAGATTTGCTCTGTGAAGTGACAACAAGGACACACGGTGAGAATTAGGTAAAAAACTAGTAGTCTAACTAGTGTGTGTGTCTGTGTTTGTGTGTATTTAAATCAGCATTCCAAGGGTAGCTGTTGTTATTCAGGGCATTTCACTTATGAGGAAAATATTAAATTAGATTAGCTTACAGAACCCATAAACATGTTATGTCAGTGTGTTATAAAAAAGATAATAGAAGTAATAACAAATAGAATTTAGAATCACATTTTAATTAGTCATATGAGCAGTTTAACACAGAAATACTGACAAAGCAGAACTAGCAATGTAATGAAGCTGCTTAAAGGTGTAGATAGGAGTCATCTTTCCAATATAAATGCAGTATTTAATAAGAATTTTTCTTAAAATAATGATTTCACTAAATCACTGTAACTGGAAAAAGGCCAAATGAGAAGTATGCCCTGTTTGACTTTACCTAGGGGAACAAAGACCTTTTATTCTTCAATATGAATCTTACTATGAAAAAATATGCAATTCATGCATAAAATTACTCACATATTTCTTAGAATATCTGATTTGTGTTTCACATGAAGAGAAGTAGTTAAGAGGAGATGTGTCAGGTTGATCTCCTCCAGATAATTCCTTTATTTTTAAATTTGAATGGTATTAATGATTAGTCTGTATAACCATTTTAACTCTTCCTGAAGCAGTCATCTGGCCACTATATCTTCTAATAAAATTCTTATTAAGTAGCTAACTTAACCAGTCAAAACAAAACTCATCAAAAAGTCCAACCCACTTGCAGTATCAAGGATACCTTTAACTAGAACAGATTGCTCAGAGCCCCATCAAGCCTGACCTTGAACATCTCCAGGGGTGGGACCTCCATCACCAATCTAAGCAATCTCTGACAGTGTCTCACTACCCCTATAGTGAAGATCTTTATCCCAAAGTCTATTCTAGACCTCCCCTGTGATTCTGGAATACCCTGCTCTAGTTTAAAACCATTTCTACTTGTCCTATCACTAAAGAGAAAAAAAAAAAAAAAGAATAATGAGAACATCCATAGTTATTTTAGATAGGATATAAAATTATATTTCTGGAAAAGAAGTACAGGCATGCCTCAAGGCCTATATGAACCACTAACTTAGGATGTCTGGACAAAACTTCATCTAAAGAAGCATTATTGTCCAATTTTTTAGTTTCCTTTGAAAAAGCTTGTAGAGGAGGATACCATTAGAAATAGAAAGGAATATTGTAGAAAAACTTTTGATCAAATGTATTTTGACAATTTCTATTTTTAAACTGTGTGTGCTAAAAACCGTTTAACTATAGAACTTTGAATATTGACATTCACCTACTTTCTACTGGAATAATCAAGATCCCACAGAATTTTCTAAAATCAAGTAGGAGTAAATAGTATGTTCAGAGCATTTGAAAATTAAATTTAATTTCACTGAAAGATCAGAGATCAAAATCTCATTAAACTTTAAATCAGATGACTTGGACCTCCTGGCTAGCTCTTTTACGTTCACTTCTTGTCTAAATACTTAGACCTAAATTTAAGAAAAAGTTTTAAACACATATTAAAAGCAGAACCTGATATATAAAGGGTTGGGTTTGGTTTTTTTTTTAATTTCCCAGTACTTTAAAATATGTACAGATTTGTATCCTCTAGAAAATATTATATGGTTCCATTATTTGGTGAATGAAGTATACAAGAGAAAAGTGCTTGTAAATCTATCACTTTGCCATGTACACACTGTGGTTATTCACTTGTGTTACTTTTACAAGGGTTATAACTACAAGCTAAAAATCTTGCCTTTGCTTGCCATGAATAATGCTTTAAAAAAAACCCAAAACCCAAACCAAAAAACCACTCACAAAACAACCCACATTCAGGGACTGTAAATTTTTGATGATGTGCATAGTGGTTCCTTGAGAAAGAGAAATGAATGAAAGCTCCTTTTCCACCTTAAGGGTCATTTCCACTGTAGAAACAATGAACTTGAAAAGGAAAAACTTAGAAGTCCTCATCACCTTCAGACTGATCTTTCTGCAAGGAAATTTTCAGTATTGATTTCAACACTGAGTTCTTCGCACAGAGAGAAGACATAATATTATACAGACTAGAGTTTTATGAGATGTTTCACTATCATTTAGGGCACAAAATATGACTCATGGGGGCTTACCAAGGCTTTTTAACTCAATGTTTGTTGTGCAGGATATTTTCAGACTGATCGAGTCTCTAAGTAACTTGAAATTTTAGAAGGCTTTGTGGTTTCTCTGTGAATGGGAAAGAGCAAAGAAGTCTACACCTCATGTGTACTCCAAGAATATCCCAGGACTTGTATACTTAGTATTTCAGGTACATGAAAGTAATTAAAAAAAAAACATACACACAATAATAATTACTTCTTATAAACACAGGGGCAACATTTGGAGCCAAAATGATGTCCAGAGTCGATTATGTAGTGTAGATCTGACAAGTTTACTCAAGGGTGGACGAGCACATAAAGATGAAGAAATGAGTACCAACAATCATAATAAAGCTGATATGGATTAATTTTGAAGTATGGATGTAGTATGTGTGATTCTTTAGTTTTTTACTTTAGTCTTCCTATTTATCCCAACAAGAAATTAAAATCTGTCTATAAACTATGAATGTTTCAGAGAAAGTGAATGGAATATGTTTAGTCACTATTAGAAACAACTATGGTTAAACCCTATTGGCTACCTTTGCAAAATTATGCACCATCATCAAAATTCACTGTAAGCGTGAAACAAAGAGAAAGATTTTTTTTTTCCTTCCACATTTCTGTTATACTCTGATACATTTAAATTGTGAAACTGACTGCCACAGTGGGTCATGAAGATCAGAGATATTAAAGGTTTGGAAAAAAGTAAGTGGAAAATCATGTCTACTAGTATCTATTCAATAAGACAATTTGGTTGCAACATCAGATTCAGGAAGGCTTTGACCTATTTCTTGCCAGAGACCAGGAGCTGTACAGCTAAGTGGCCTCTTTTTATATTTTTTTCCCAGTGTGTCAGTATTTACCACTACCATAAGGAGAACAGTTAGATCTCACTCTATACAGAAACTCTTATGGTTTTATATAGACTACAAAAACTTGTGCTATGTAGTTGTCCTAATAAACTACTCAGTTCTACCTCAATTTATTTTTTCGGGTTTTGTTTCCATATGTCCTAGTATTCCAGGCACGAATGGATTTTATAGAAGTTATTTACATTTAGAGTAGCATGAGGTTCTTCACAAGGGAAATTATCCCAGTGAATCATAAAACAAGTAAAAAATTTAAAAATCTCCATATTTTAATAATGTTTGTAATAATCAGATTTTGACTGGGCAAATTTTGATTATTGTTTTAAACATCTGAAGCTGTTGATGCAGGGGTTTTGGTTGTTTGGTTTTTTTAAATGGCAGCTACTATTTTGGTTTAGATTTGCTAGCTTAAAAATCACAAATCCATTTTCACAGTTCATATAAAGCTCACTGTACAATTTCTAACACAGCAAGGAGAAACTCAGTAGATAAGTAGAGGAAATGATTTTGAAACTATGTCAGCATTTTTAAGGAATTTGATTTATATAATGCAATTTTTTTTCCTTCAGTAAATCCTTGAAAGTCATTATGGCACTTTTTCTAGTTAACTTTCTTCAGTATGCCTGGTGATGGAAATAGTTATTTGCAATATTTAAAGTAGTTTCATAAATGCTATATGAAAACCACAGCTACCTTCATTTTTCTGCTACTATTTTTCATTAACTTTTCGACACACAAGGAAATGTATTTTCACAAAAGCAAAACACAATTCTAGGAGCTAAGCCCAGAAAAAATAATCAGAGAAGTAAATATGAAAAAACAACAGGTTTTTTTTATTACTATACTGCAAAATAGCTACAGCTTTATCTTAGAGGAAGCTAAAATACAAGTTCTACAATAAATTGCGGTCAAAAGTTTAAAAAATGTGGCACTGCCCTGATTTGGTATTCTTTTCTACTCTGGTTTTGGCAACACCACTTTTGGGAATATCCTAGAGCAGTCCTAAGGCTGCTGTACAATGTCTAGATGATGTCAGGTCTGGATGTGCCTGTACAGACATGGTGCACACCCAACAGCTCACACCAACAGCATTACCCTCCCCCCACCAACAAAATCAGTAAAGGGTTAGTACAAGTAATTTTCAATGAGATTTTACTGCTAAATTTGCTTCTAAAATTATTATGACAAAGAGACTGAATATGGATTCTGGTTGCTCTTTACTGTATGAAAGTCTCCATTCCACCATACAGCTGGAGGGACTACCATTTACTCTGAAAAATGGAAAACCAAAGCAGAAAGCCAGAAAGGACTAGTAATGTCAGCACTGTGGGAGATGAATAGGCTGTACGTACTACTGTTGCTGCTATTACTAATTTATTTAGCATTCAGACTAGAATGTAGTGAGGAGTCTTTTGTCACATCATTTTTTAGAGCCAGACACCAGAGAGATGGAAGTTAAACAAATTAAAAACCTGTTCGTTGCCTCAGGCATGTTTTACTTTGTCATTTAGTTCAGTTCATTTCAGCATTCCACTTTTAATGGCTCACTTAGTTAAACTTGAACTTATGATTACTGCTACTACTTCTAATAAAGGCCTGTTTTGTGAGGCCTTCATTACTGTTGCCTCAGGATAACAGCTGCTAATTTGTTTTATTACTATAATATATTTTATTTAGATTTTTCTCTTAAAAACTGCTGGCTGTGGTGCTTGCAGCCGTTGCTTTCTACTCTTAGCTAGTTTGTAGAGCTGTCATAGCCTACAGGACAATGTACAATGTACTGTGGACTGATGAGTCAGATGTACAAAAATGTTCATTTGCACCACAGGCTTCCTTCTTGACTTTGATAAAATATTTTCTTTTCCTTCTGTATAATACAGACAGTAATCTGTCTCCCGTTAGGGATTTAGATGCCTACTGATGAACAGTGCTACATATAAGTAACACACTTTCTAGAAAAGATTTTACACTGTTGTTTTACACCACTTGTACACTGTCCTCAGTACAGTTATTAAAGATTTTCATTGTTGAACTCTAGTGTTAGAGGTCTACAGGACAAATTCAGTTCTTGTTTAGATATGTCTAATAATTGCAAAGTACCACACCATTATCATACTGCAGTTAATTGGATTATCTTGGAAATGTGTAGCTGATAGATGAACCCAAATTTATGGCCCAAGTTCAGAAGGCAATCTGGGTTCTGAAATAGTTATTTTGGCACTTGTGCTTTTCTCTGATGTGCAATATAAAGAAATTACTCCCTGTTAGATTCCCGAAGCTTGGCTGCTCTGGCTGTGCTTAGCAAGCACAAGAGATTTACGTTGCCCAAAAGAATCCTGAGGCAGCATAATAGAAAGTGC
Source organism: Heliornis fulica (assembly GCA_013399135.1). Classification (NCBI taxonomy): domain Eukaryota; kingdom Metazoa; phylum Chordata; class Aves; order Gruiformes; family Heliornithidae; genus Heliornis; species Heliornis fulica. Next base: position 743,584 of record VXBZ01009411.1, read on the forward strand.
CCCACCACAAACCTTCCCAGAGCAGCTTGTGTGCTTCTCTGCGTGGACCTGATCCTCCAGCCTAACACACTTTCTCAAGGCTGTAATGAAAAGTTAAGACTTGTATTTTCTGAACCCTTACTCTTACCAAAGACATGATCTGATTTGCATTTCTTACATCTGATTACTGATGTATAAATTATGTCCAGGTTGTCTACTATATGTATTTGCTGCAGTGATTATAGTGAAACCTAAACAGATTATATTTCTCTGACAAAAATAGCAGAAAAAATACATACATTGCATTGTTTTAAATTCACTGTGCTTTAATTCATAATGAGTATATAATTTGATATTCTAATTACTTTTTGGATGTACTATGCAAGTAGTTGCCTATTTTATCTAAAGTTATCAACTGAAGATTTCACAGTAATTGAGAAAGAAAACGGGATTCAGAGTCAGGAGCCAAGTAGGGAGACTTTGTAACAGTTAACTTTAGACATTGTCTTCCCAAAATCACTTTCTTTTTACTGAAGAGATATAGGTCCCTTCAAAAGACATAGATGAAGCATCTGACAACTATTCTGCCCAGCATTCAGGTTCTCATAAAGAAAGTGAACCAGTGGGCATTATCCCCCAGAACACAATCTGAAGAAAGCTAAATTGAATCTATGCAAAAGGCTAGATTGCATTGACGAGGAAGCAATAAAATATCCAAAACTCACAACAGCAAATAAGTTAAGGCTAAGCACAGTGAAATCTTGCAGACTATTTTATGAACACAGAGAAAGTAAATTGTAGGTATAATGTTCAGGGATAATCTGAAAACTTAGACACATACAACAGACACAGTGCACTAAATAAGTTTCCACTAATTTTAGTTACCAAACCTTCAAAAATGCTTTTAAATAGATTGATTGTAACGTCAATCCTGATGGGCTAAATTTCTGACTGTTTGTGTTTGTGATTTGATCTCTGGTAACTTTGAAAGACAGTGCAAGAACCCTGGCAGTGTTTAAGGCCAGGTTGAAGGGGGCTTTACGCAATCTAGAGTAGCTGACGGTGCCCCTGCCCATGGAAGGGTTGTTGAGACTAGATGATCTTTGAGTTCCCTTCCAGTGCAAACCAGACTGTGACACTGTGTTTCTGGGATTTTTTTAGCAGTAAGAGTGTGGTGGGTTTGCAATGTGGCTTCTTTAAGAAGCAGCTAGAAGTATCTTAAGGGTCCAACAGAATAAATACCAGCTGGGCTCCCAAGGCCATACTTCCAAACCCTGTTGCCGGCCAGCTGGGCCAATCAGTTCTGGTCACAGCACCTCTGGGAATCACATTTTAGAGAGAGAAAAATCCAAACAGTTGCAAAGAAACTTTGCAGAAACCGAGGTCAGTTAAGGGGGGGGAGGAAGACATGCTAAGACCCTGTGGCCTGTGGACAATAACATGGTGAAGCAGGTGGGTGCCACGGAGGACCAAGAGACCCCACTTGCAGCCCATGGAGAGGTACCTGGGCCAGGCAGGAGCAGGGGCAGGAATAGAGAAGAATTTGTGACCTACATTGGAGAAAGCCCCTGACAGAACCTGCAGCCCACAGAGAGAGATAAGAGGCAGAGAGAGAGAAATGGAGGCCCATACCAAAGCAGGTTTGCTGGGGGTGCTTGTGACTCTGTGGGGGACTAGAACAGCAGTCTGGAACTGAGAGACTGAGAGACATTCTATGAGTTTATAGAAGTAACCCACACCGAGGCTGAGGGAGAGGACTTACATGGAGAGGATTGTGGAGGACTGTCTCCTGAGGAACTGACTGAAGACTGAAGCCTCCATTCTCTATTTCCTGCCCCTTTCCCCCTGTGCCATCCTGAGGAGAAGAAAATCATGAATAAAGTGAAGTCTGAAATGAAGGGAGGGGCTGGGGGTGGTGTTTTAAGAGCTGTTTTGTACTTCTCATTATCTGACTCTGGTTTCTCTTTGTGTTTGTAGTGTGGTGTAATAAATTAGAGAGTTTTCTTGCCTTTCTTCTGTGTTGAGTCTGTTTTGCCTGTGACACTGACTGTGGAATGATCTCTCCCTGTCCTTATCTCGACTCCAAAGTCTCTCAACATATATCTTCTCCCCATTCCAGCTGAGATAGAGTTATAGAGTGACTTGGGTGTGTGTCTGGCCTTCAGCCAGGGTCAAACCACCACAAAGACCAAAAAGAATCTCCTACAGGCATGCTGCAGGATCTGCAGATTAAAGCTGGAAGGACTGTTTGACCCTCATATCAAGGCCATAGATGGGAGAATGACTGTAGCTAAGGGACAGCACTAAGGTACTTGTTTCTTATGGATTTGCACTGAAAGAGGAAAGAAACTTTGATGCATCCAAAAATATCTAACTGGATACTGATATACTTGGTGAGAAGGAATCTATTTCTTACGCATATGCGTATGAAGGAGACATCCATTGAAGCCTCACTGAATTCCTCCTAGTCTTATGTTCTTGTCACTGTTTCCACCTAGTAGCACAGTCATCCCTTTGAGTTTAGCTGCAATGTTAAAGCTCTGAAGCCCTCTAGCTTGGAAAAAAGATTTCTTTGCTGTACAAACGGCTTGCAAGCACCAAACAAATAATACACATCTTTTGTCACAGGTGAATATGAGAAGCATCATACATCTATATGAAGTGTCATTCATATGGTAACACAGTGTTTAAGTACAATGTTTAAGTACAATTAAAAACTTCATCTTCTGATCCCTCAGTGCAACCTCAACTTTTCCGTTCAGATTTCCAGTTGTTATCAAACCACAACACCCATATTTCAGTGTCACTCTATAAACTATTCCAAAGATGGAGTCCCATTGTCATGCATTGAGAATTCTAACCTGGATTTTCCTACAAAAAACAGCTGCAGTTTCCTTCTGTGGGAATCTGTAGTTTAAACTAGATTTTCTCTGCTTTGACCTTGTTGACTGCTTTAATGCATTTCCTTCTCTTCCTTCTATTTCTTCACCTGAGGTTTCTCACAGCTGTTTATCTTCCTCTTTCATCCTTTCACTGCATATCCTTCCATCACAGCCTTTCTTTTCAGCTTCATTCATATCCCATGTCCTTAAACAAACTAGAGCAAACCGTGTTATAATAAACTAATAACTAAGTTATTCTATATGATGCAGGTATTTGTTAGCATTTTGCCTTCATTTTGTGCCCTCACCTTTCTCAAAAGGATTCAAGCAAGTCAGATTTCAATTCACGATAAAAAAATTTAATCCTAAAACCAGCACTGGAATGAGATTCTGCCATAAGATCAGCTTTTTTGTCTGTTGGTGTGTAAATTTTCAGAAAAGTAATGCTAATCTTCACATCCTAGTGAAAGAGGATAAAACAACTCTCTTCCTTGCTCCTCCAGGGAGCTAAAAGAATTTGTCACTGATAAGGAATTCATTTAGAAGGCATTTCTAGGATATCAGTCAGGCTTATAAACAGCGCAGCAGGAACCATATCAAGGAGACCAAAGCAATTAGCAAGCAAAAGTCAATTCCCTGGTGAGACTGAGAGATGTCTGAATTCTACTATTAGCTGATCTATTCTGAAGTTTTGACTGAGTTTTGGCTGAGTTTATTCCTGGTTAGAAAGACAATCAAATGTTGTACTTTTTAAAAGGCCTAGAAATACGAAGTATGTTTGACCGTCATAGGCAATATATTTTAATTGATTCAGCCGTGTACCTCCTTCAACAGCTCAAATAATTTAGGAGTTATATTTTGGAGAGTTTAGGGTCTCTAAATCTCATTAATTCAATAGCTGAATTAATTATAATGATCCGAATTATCTTCAAGAACCTACTTCTCCAGAAAAGAGTAAGAATAGGGATGTAAAGTCCTAAATAGATTTTGGTTCATAATCACATTAATTTAATTCTCTGCAAAAATCTTCATTCACAGTCTACTTCTCCAATTATTACAGATTTTTTATAAGGTGAAAATTTCTGTAGAAATATCTAATTTTATTTCCAAATATTTCATGACATTTCTGTTTATTAGTAACATCTAAGATGTTCATCATACTGTTGAGGTTGTCCCTGTGTTTGTGATAATTTTTCACTTTTCATGTTGAAATAAAAATAATTTTTGACCAATAGATTTGTTACAAAAAAAAAACCCCTCAAAAAAACAAAAAGGTTTTAGTTCAATCACAGGTACCTAGAGCTGCTAAGTAAGCAGGCTCACAACTTTATGTCTAAATCTGAGCAGAACATCTTCCTAGTGATAATATAACTTCTGTAATTGAGTCCCTTTCCTGCATAGGTCATTCTGGGCCTGGACAGAGCTGAAAGGAAAATGTGTTCAAATAGAGCAGCAAGCAAATGAAAAAGTGAGAGAAAATGTAGAGGGAGAAGAGAGGAACAGATCCATGAAATAGGGAAAGCCAATACCAAACTTTGTATGTTCTGGATTTGTTTCTTTATCAACTTGATCATAACAGTAAGAAATTTCCATCTGTGGTACTGTTATTCACCCAGGTTTGCTCAAGGAAACTCACAACTGAGACTGAAAGTCCTTAGCTAAAATGAACATCTGCAGGCCTTTGCAAACTACAGAAAAATCTTCAAGAAAGTAGAGGTCAATTGCCTTGTCCCATAATTATTTATTTAAAACGTATTATTTATAACATATAACTCTGTTATTATGGCTTCCAGATCTGTCCCTTTCCTAGTCTAACAAATATAATCTCAGCATACCTCTGGCTCTTTAATATTAGGTCCTTTTAGAACTATTCTACTCTTCCAGGACTATTTTTTTTTCTATTTCTAGCATTTGAAAAGTTAGTGTCTTGATTCAGTTTGCTAATTGTTTCCCTCTCTAACATCTGAGATGCTCTCAGGTCTCTTGTCTGATTGTCTTCAGCTGGATTACTTGCAAATTTTATGACATAATTTTATCCCTGTAAGGATGCCTTAAACAGACTAAACACCAGGATTCAAGTGATTGAGTCATGGTCATATCCAGCTTCCACAAATGGTGGTTACTTCTACAGGCATTTCCCCGGAGTGATTCATTCTATCGACCTTAAATGTCATGTTTTGGTCTATGAGAAACCACTTTTATCCACACTGCCCTTCCTCGGCCACTTAGCCATCTCTATCAGCCATAAAGCAATTTAGACTACATCTTTATTTTTTGGACAGTTAAAATCAGATTAAATGAAATCTAGCCTCTGTTTATCTGTCATAATGATTGCCTTGACATTGTTTTAGGTTATAGGTTACAGTGAACTTGCACTCAGTTCTCAAAGTTGAGATGAAGATTAGTGTCGCTTTCTTTTGGTAATCCCTATATGTAACGTTTCCCCAAAATAGTGGTTCTGGACTTCTTATTGTATTCAGGACACATCCTAGAAAACTAGAAAACATACTACTTTCAACTCTTTGTAGGTGTTGCTCAACCATCATGGAGGATACATAGCAGTGTTATGAGTTATGGCATAAATTCTGTCAAGAATTTTCAGGGAGTCTGTTACTAAACTATTAAAGCATAAAAAATGATATTGATGTCTTCACACTATTTCATGTTAAATAATGAAAAACCCACAAACTCTCAGAAACCTTCATCATATGGAGACCAATTTGATTTTATTATGGATTTGGCAATCCATGAGAAAATTAGCTATAATCATTCAACCATTACACATCTGTCTTAAGATATGAGGAGATCAAATTTTAAAAATACTATTTCTTTCTAAATCAACTACTAGAAGTGAAGAGGAAAAAAAAAAAAAAAGGAAAGAGAAAAAAAACCACACCAACAAACCCCAAAATAGTTCTAGGAAGATATTTATTTCCTGAGTTATATAGTTTTGGGTTGGTGCAGAAATGACCTACTTACCTGTATTTAAGATGGTTTTACTAAATGGTAAGCCATCACATGGAAAAATTTGGTATAATCTCTAAATCTTGCCAAAAGGATAAGTAAATGAGCCTTATTCCTGTCTGGATGTTGCATATAAAGACTGTTTCCGGCATCCAAGCTCGCTTGTTTAACATCAATGTAGGACTCTTTCCACTGTAGTCATTCAAGTCTATTGTTTTAGGGCTATTTGTAAGAGCTCTTTCCCCAGTGATTTCTTTGCTATTTTTCTCTAAATAAACAAGGCACTTATGATGTCTTCCTATATCAATCTATCTGTAAGTATTGTTTAGGTATCTGACATTTGCAGGCAGTAGAAATAGAGGTTTTTAAACCAAAGATGAAAAGATTATAGCTACCCCAATAGAGCTGTTCTATCTGGCATCACCTGTATTGCCAGGGGCTGTGTAAGAAGTGCCTTGATGCATTTATTAGATGTTGTTTGTGTTAAGAATATATCTCTTGATACTGGATGTAAAAGGTTATTCTGCATCATGTTAATGTGTAAATCTAAAACAATTTGTAAATGCCTCAGTCAGGTTGACAAATAGGGTTGTTGACAGTGCTGCTGCTGGGGAAAGAAAACACTGGGTTTATGAAAGGAATTCCTCACACAGAAAACAATCTGACACCAAAAAACCTGAACCACCTGAGGGACATGAAAATGCCTCTAAAATATACTGCTTGGTGCTGAATAAGGTGAAATTATGCCTGTAGAACAATGAAGAAATTCTGCATAGGGAATGACTTTTAGAAGATCATCACCATAAACATGTTGCAGACTCTTTTCATCATCACTGCACAACATACCTCAGTTTTGAAATGAAACGCATTTTCAGATTTTACACTTGACCAATGTCTAATATGCATAGGTAAACACAAGGAAAGAGTGTGGCACTGACACAAAATACATAAAACAAAGGTTAAAATGAAGTTGCTTGCTCATAATTTTCTAGTAATACAGATGAGTCACATTAAGTTCATAAATAGCCTGAAGAAAAACCTCCCTTGTACGTACCAAGTTCTGCACAGCTTGTAGCCCATAGGATCAGCTACAGGCCACCTCGGCCCTATCTTTACTGTAATCCAAAAGAAAACTAATGCAAAGACATGGAAAAAAAGGACTATACCAAATTATCCAATGGTGAAAAGTGCCTATAGTCTGACACCAAACAGAAAGCATATTGGGACAATTAGAGCCAATATTAAAAATTATTTATGCATGCCAAAAAATAAATTAATATACTGCCTATAACCATATATCTAATCATGTTAATATGTAATCAATACATCGCTACAAGTACCAGCAGTATTACCAAACTCATTTTCTCTTCCCAGGTATTATGTTTTCTCTAATTCACTGTCACGGGCTAATGGTGTGTCATGCAGCACTGTTGTTCAAATCAATAGCATTCTAATTAATACTGACAAAGTATTACATAAGGATGGGATACTAGATTCTAGTTCCTCCTACTGTCTGTGAAAAGGCAAAATATTCAGATTTCAATACAGAAAAAAAATTGCAGTAACTGTGAAAGATATTTATACCAACTTAAGCCTTCTTTTCCACATTAATGATTTTTTCTTTCCTGTATCATATCTACAGCCTAGGTCAGGAAGCGACATAGGTATTATTGTGCTAGATACCACTTCCAGAGTGAAATGCTCAATCCTCAGTCAGATTTCTCAGTATTTTGTAAAGGAGGGAAAATTTGTTGCCTCGATTTAAGCACTTAATAGGTCAAAGAAAATTGCATCTTAATTACACTAAGTGATGGATTCAGTTTACTAGCCTAGAGGTAAGATCCAACTGCAGTCTAGGACATCCTGTGGTATATTGCCTAGTTTTCACCTATCTGTATGTTCAGAAAGACACAATCTTCCTTGTGTTTTTATCAAATGTCCCAGCATATGCCTTAAATAAACATTGCATCCCAAATGTCAATCCTTTTTCACATTTCCCAAAGGATTACCCTTAAAAATGTGACAATAAAAAAAAAACAGTGTTTACCTCTGTGCACTAAAGAAACCATTTCTAGTTATTATCTGCAACCATAAACATTAGATGATATCTTCTCCCTTTAAAGTGAAGATGAAAGTTAGAAAACTTGCATTATCTGTTGAATTCTGAAACTATATCCTCAAGAAGTCATCAAAATAACTGCCAGAAATGCAGTTAAAAAGTGACATTAGCACAAAGAGCCTTACCGATGTAGGAAAGTTTCTGTAATATCCATCTTAGAACAAGCTTCAGAACAGTCAAAATGCTGTGTGAATGTATGTCTCCATCCATTCATTCATCCCTTACCTGAAGCTGTTTAAAAAGTTGATAGTGCCTCCCACTCAACCTGTTGACCCACAGACTAATTGTTTAAAGAAAACATAGGAATATAAGTATTGGAATATAATTTCAATTTGCTTCTGAGTAAAGTATCTCCTAGTTCATACCTTCCTGTAGAGAGCCCTCCATAAGCTATGCATCAATCTCCTCTGAGGAAGAGTGTTTAACTGGACTACTCTTTCCTATTTGATTCTATTATTTGACTCAATGAGGTGACTTTTATATAAATTAAATTCTGTTTCTTTTTCTCTTTTGATGGAATTTTCAACAAAACTAAAGGAGCCATGTTATGAGAATGAGAGGAACTGATTTAGTTGCTGTGTTTCCCACATGGTCGTAGAATGCAACTGGATCACTCATGAGACTTCGAGAAACATTTTAATTGTAATTGGCTATAAACAGATAAGAGGTGATAGATCTTTTCAGTCTTTACTGAGGACCATGAACAAAGGCATCACACCCAAAGACCTGGAAAGACCTGTGCCTCTTAAATTAGGTCACTTGGTTAACTTTTTTACAGGTGCTTTGATCACACTCAAGTCCAAATAATATCTTTTAGGCATTTTGAGACTTGCTGTGAAGTATTAAACTGACAACTTCTCTATGCATATATAAAACAGTGTATGTTTGGCAATTGCTCATAATCTCTTATTTACACATCATCTTAATGAGCAACATAGAAACAATCATCAAGCAGAAACTAAAAAGCAAGTCCAAAGCAGGCTTTAAAAGAAAATAATATTACGGCTTTAAATTCCTGAAGGATTTTTTGTCAGGTATTAAGATGAAAAAAACCCACAAAGTCATTTTGTGTTTAGTAAGAAGGAAATAAAGGAAAATAAAGGGGAAAATGTCTTTTGTTTCGTCTAACTCTCCAAATGCTGTATATTATTGCAAATAACAAGTGTAGTTTTGTGGAAGGAAATAAAGTAGCCAAAAAGGGTGCACAGTCAATCGCTAAATTATTCATTTAATCATTATTGATCTCAGATGAATTAGCAAATGGTGTGCTCTAGCTGAGCACAAAGTTATTCATCTTTGATTTTAATCTTAGAGGAAGCTGAGCTACATTATATTAATGAAAACCACAACAAAACGCAATAGGCAATTTCCTAACAAAACATTTACCAACATAAATTAAGAAACTGGTTATGTTCATATAGTCCAATAACAGAAATCAGAATTGTGGCATTTGTGCTACAATCTAATCAAAACAATTAAGGAAAAGCACAAGGAAGCAAAAGCATCTTAAAGAGAATGTACAGCCTTCTAATTGCAACTTCAGCAGAAGTCTTGAGGGTTTAATACCTGTTCTAGATTGGCCATCACAGCCATAACACCCAGACTTTCAGATTTCTGTCCAGAAAGATCTAATATAATTTAATTTCCAATATGGTATGCTGTTTTTTTTAATCAAAATCCTACTGTACTTGTGAATCATGTAGGGTTAAATTAAAAAAAAAAAAATCTTGAAACTTTGAACTAGAACATGTATATTTTAAGCGCCACTGAGTGGTTGACAGGGAAGATATTTGGGAGAATGTAGGTGGCAAAAGTAAACTTTCAGAAACCAGGAGAATAAAAAAAAAAAGAAAGCAGAAAAGAGAACTGTTTGAATATTGGGTGTGCCATTCAAACACAGTCCAGGAATAAATTATCAATGATAATTTCTTTTCTTCAAACTGCATCATAATGGGTAACTGCACAGATGATAGTGACCCAGCCAAATTTCCCACTCTAAAGAAAAAAGAGAGTACAGTCTTTGTTGTACTCTTTGTTGTACATACCTGTTTGTTGGTTTTTGCAATTGCAAAATTTGCCATTTTTTTTGTTGTTTTTTTTTTTTTAATTCCTGGACTAGTAAGTGTGAATCAGGGGCACATCAGAAGGCTGTGATGCTATTCAGAAAGACATGGACAGGTTGGTGTGTTGGGTGGAGAGGAAACTAATGAAATTCTACAAGGGCTAGTGTAGAATCCTCTACCTAGGAAGAAGAAAAAAACCCATGCACCAGTAGAGGTTAAGGGTTGACCTGCTGATAATCAGCTCTGTGGAGAAGGACCTTTAAGTCCTGGTGGGCAGAAATTATCCATGAGACAGCAGTGTGCCCCTGTGGCCAAGGAGAATGATGGCATCCTGGGGATTAAGAACAAGGTGGTCAAGGGAGGTCCTCCCCTCCCTCTGCTCTGCCTTGGTGAGGCCACTGCTGGAGCACTGTGTCCAGTTCTGTGCTCTCCAGTACAGGGAGCTATTGGAGAGTCAAATAAAGGGCTAGAAGATTGACAGGGGACTGATCCACCTCTGAGGAAAGGCTGACAAAGCTGCATCTGTTTAGTCTGTAGAGGAGAAGAAAGAGGGGATATCATCAAGACTAGTAAATAAGGGGGATGTCACTAGGATGGAGACATACTCCTTTCAGATGTGCTCAGAAACAGGAAAAGGGGCAGTGGGCACAAAAAAACATCTCCATATGAGAATAAACTTCTTCACTTTGAGGATGACATGGGACTGAATCAGGATTCCCAGAGAGGTTGTGGAGCATCCTTCTCTGGAGATGTGAACCTGTGGCACCTGCCACAGGTTCTGCATGTGAACCTGTGGCACCTGCCCTGGTGATCCTGTTTTAGCAGGGAGGGGTGAACTAGATGATTTCCACCCCCCCTGTCCCAACCATGAACATGAACCTCACTTGTAAGTGTTCTGAGTTTAAATGTCTACAGTTCTCAGCAAAAGGGTGTTGCTATGTCTTCTAGGTTTGATACATTTCTGGTAGTACACTTGTGAAATGAATTGGAGTGGAAGGTGCCGTGAAAGGTAAAATATTAGTATTGTTATTAACTGGAGCTATAAATAACTGTTCTAGTAAAAAAAAAAAAAAGCTTGTAAATTGATTGATTTATCTTTCTGAACACCCAAAACGGACTACACAGGCACTTTACAGAAAGAAAAGTAGAAGTTTACCTGAGAGACCAGACTAGGGGCAGAGGAGGCATGGGATGCTATCTGCTCTTCAGTTACAGCAACTGGATCAACTTTGTCTTCAGGAGTGGCATGAGACATTCCATCCACAGATTAAAGTAGTACAAGTCTACACTATGCTTCACAAAACTATGGACAGACATCAATTTTAATCCATAAATAAGAAGGGGTTTTGGTTAAGCAAGTAATTAAAAATTTTTCAAATGAGAATTTTCCAGAGATTTCCCATGACTTAAATATATCCACCCTTTAAGTTACTGTTGCTGAATGTTCACATCAAGACATCAAAGAGGTTCATAAAACATTAGGCTAAACAATACCTGCATTTGCTTCAACTACTATAAAATTTGCATATGCTATAGTGAGAAGTATATTAGATGGATGACTGTTTTTTTGCCTCTTGTCATGGCACAGGGCTGCTAAGAAATTGTATAAGGTTTGCTATGGATTTACACACAATAATTAGAAAACTGCCACATAAAATAGTAGTGGAAGAAAAAAACATGGAAACTTTGGAAAGTTTTCTGTCACCAATTTAATACCACAGCTCTTGTTCTAAGACTTTAGACATTCGGGGAAAGTGAAACACCAATAAAGTAGACTCTAGGAGACTACAGCAGGTCTCCTTGTTTAATAAGAGTTCCATAGCTTCTTTGCATGGGCAATCAGAACTCTTGCTACTTATGTGGTTATAATATATCATTATTGTATTATATTAGGTAATACATGAAGCATAGTATAGAATGGATTTGTGTAACTCACATGTTTTTGTGCAGTTTCATACTGCTGGGGCATCTTTTTTTCATGTTTGGAATTTGTAAATCGATGTGCAGAATTAATTCAGAGCAGTTACAGAAAAATACTAGCTGCAATGAATCAGTTGTCTACTGCTGATAGCAGCTGTTGGATTAACAGAAGAAAACTGCTCGTTGGAAAACCAACTGATAATCTGAAGGAATTTAAAGCAAACCAAATGATTTATTTTTTTATTAGTAGGCTGAAATCTCCTCACATAGTATATACACATTTATTTCAGCTCTGCACCAAATGTAATGCATTAATAATATTTGCTTTCTTCACTGATGTGCTAAGCCAGAGCATTGGTGCCTTGGCATGGTTAGATGGCTGTGTGCACTAACAAAACTCTTCTTTCCGAATGGGAGACCTTCAAGTAGTTATGAGGCATGACTGGAAAATAAATGCGAGCAAAACTCAGAACAGTCTTATCACCTGATAAAAGAAAGATGGAAAAGTCCACAAGGATAAATTCAATTTGAAAAATGACTGCACTGCAAATGCATAATATTGTTTTCAAGCCTCAAAATAAATGTCAAAGGTGATTCAGTCATTCTTTATCTCCCTATGTCTGCTATGACTGGATGCTTAAATGTCAAGGGGGATACCAGGTAAGAAGTGGATACCAGATGTTCTGTTACCCTGTCTTTTTATTTCAAAGTTTCTAGGAAAGCACATTCAGTTAGGATTAGTGGACTTTAAAGTACTAATATATGGAATTGAAGATAAGCTGCAGAAGGCCTGAGAAAGGTCTTTACCTCTAAAACCCAAAGGGCCGATGAACACTAACTACTCCCCTTGCTGCTGATCAGAGGAGAATGAAATTTGTTTTAAATAGGACAAACCATCTTTTTTTGCAGCCTGTTTGTGGTAAGAGCTAAGCTGAGCTGACACTACTGTGCACCAGATTTGAAGTATCTTCTTGGTCACCTGCAGTAAAGCTTCTGCCAAGGAGAAGAGCCTGATATCTGTGTATCTATCCTGAAGTGGCTCTCTAAAAATCTGCATTATGGACTGATCTATACCCTGGAAAGGCCATGCTCTGTTTGTTTACAACTTGTGCCCAGTCATTGCTCGATTTCAACTCTGTTCAGTGTTTCTCTTCCAAAAAGCTAGATATTTATTAATACTAAATTATATACAAATGCATTACTTTAAGAAACTCTAAAGAATATTTCATTACTGGTGATAAAATTCTCACCTGGAAAAAAATGCCAGGCAGTTTTTCAACTTTGGTAAACCAGACATCTTTGAGAATGTACATTAAATTTTGGCAATGTTAAAAAATATTTCTCTGATGCTACTTCACAATCTCAGTGTCAGTTCACTGAAAGTGTTTATATCTTGTCCAACACATTGTTGAATACCTTTCTCAGTGGAAAGGTGATTGTCACTGAAGAAGTTATCACAAAAAGATTAATTTTTTCTGAGTTTCTGGATATTGTCGTTTTGCCAGACCTTATAATAAGAATAGCTAACACACTGGAAAGAAAAAAAAAAAGTGTAGTAAGTTAAAATTATTCAACTCTACAGAGTTTATTTCCAAGAATATCAGCAATTCCCATTATTTTTATCAGCCATTAACACCTCTAAGATCTTCAGTGCCAATGAGAGGGCAGATTCCCCAAGAGATATGAGTTGGATTTTTTCCAGTAAAATCAATGGATGTATTCTATTTTATTCAAGTCAGTTCAGATATAAGATATATATTTCATATATTTCAGGCTTTTGACTTTGATCTTAAATTTAAACCAACCTTGGACAAATTATATTGTCCATAAGACCACATATTGCCTCACGCTGGTTTTACTGTTTCTTATTACGAAGAATAGCTATAAATACATAACCAGCATAATACCTTTTATATTTAGACAGCTCTTGGTGATGATGACAATCTATGTCTTTGCCTATGTTTATGCCTATATTGACTATTGACTCTCCTACTCACATCACACAGCACAAGATAAAGATCCTCTGCATGATCGTGTTTAGTATTTAGCTTTTCCCACTCCCACTGTATAAGCATGGACTAGATTTTGTAAAGCTTCATTCAGACAGTACAAGCTGTTGCCACCATAACCTGAAATTAAAACTGTCATAAACAAGACAATAGCAAATGAAAGACCCAACCGAGGCAGCTTAACAGCATGATTACACCAAAGTCAAGCCAAAACATACATATAATAACCCTCATAACAGGGATATTGGACACAACAGCCATAAGTATGGAATTTGTTAGCTCTGATAGAAAGGCATTTTCTGTATGGTATAAGCACATAACCTGCTTAAGCTAGCCATAAAGCAGAATGATAACTAGAAATAGAACTAACTTCAATTGAGCTTTATGCATAAAAAGTAGTCTGAAACTATGAACATCATTCATGTGCCTCTAAGTTATATCTGTGTTCATTCACTCCCGGGAGTTCCCTTGGGGAATACCTAAGCTACATCCATGTAGTAAAGTGAGTACTCACTATGTCAGTCAGATGTTGTGCAGGAGAGTTCTGTGGAATTGTCTGTGGAATATTTTGACAATATTTTGCTTAAAGGACATAAGAAGAAAGGATCAGAGTTTAAAAATAAACCTGTCTGCTTAAAAGATGGAGTCCAAAATAAAAAATAAAATAAAAAAAAAATTAACAAAGAAACCCCAAAAAGCTTTTTGCTACCCAAACGAAAATAAATGATGATAAATAATAATAAAGAATTTTTTTTCCTTTGGTTTTAGTTTTGGGGTTTTTTAATGCAGAAAAGAATTTGGAAGAAGGATATCAATGTAGTATGCAAAAAGCAGTAGTCAGTCTTTACAAATTCTGGGGAAGGAATTAGTCTGTTCAATAAAATTTCAATCTAAGAATTAGAAAAAAATATTTGGTTAGATTTCTGAGACCAATGAACAAGTTATTTGTATTTATTTTCCCTGGATCATTTAAAGACTAGTATTTGTCCTGGATGTTATAGGTACACTCAGTAGGTTTCATAATTTCTCAGGGGTTTTCTGATTCCTTTTAACCATACAAGACATGTGACTCAACATGTGCAATTTCATGTGACACAAAGCTATATTTTTAAATATAAGTACATACTCTCCTATAAAGAAGAGAGGAAGAATGCTAGGAGGTAAAACTGGAATGGCAGTCAGTTCTGAGTGAGCTTGCAACTCATTTTCTCCCTCTCAACTGCATCAGGCATAAACCAACTGAGGCTGAGAGGATCTAACCCCAAATGAATAACTGACAATATTAAAAACTTCAGTTAAGTGGTTTTGGTGATAACAAAACACTTAGGTCAGAGCACATGACTTTAACATGACTTCCATTCCATAGCTGTTTCCCTATTTCTAAGTGTGTATTATGAGATGGGTATGTACAAAAAAAGCACGCAGGGATGAGAGATAGAATGACACCAGCAACAAAGGGATTGAAAAATAATTACAATGTGCTTCTTTTGCTGCTACTGCTGTGAAGTGTCTGAATTGTACGAATCAAATCAGAACCATTATCAGATGTGAATAGGAGGCATAATTTCAGTCAATAAGACACTGAAATAATGTCTATGAGATGATTGAACATTGCAATTATGGAAACCGTACAGAGAGTGGAAACCTCAGAGGATAAACTAAAGAGTGTTGCAGAGTTGTTCTGAAGTCCATAGTTTTGAATCCCAAGATCTGAACTTCTTTTATAGAAGTTTTGTTTTGGGCTAATTTAACCTGTCAAGCCTCAAGTAAAAACCATAGCCACACAACAGCAAAACACAAAAAAAACCCAAACCCAACAAATAAAAACTCATCAAAAGCCTCACGAGAATATAAACTCTTCCTGGATTTTATCCCTGATCTTCAGTCTAAGCCACAGACTGAAGTGTCTTTTTTTTTTTTTTCCCTGCAGCTGAATGCAAGTAAACTCTAAAAATTATCACTAACCAAAAGAATGCTAGAAATGTATGCAGTAATGCCAATGCCAAAAATAGACCTTACATTGCGCTAGAATGTTCTTGACATTGTACTGAATCAAGACTACATTCCTTAGCACGATGGACTTTGAGACTCCCCGTCTGTCCTCTAAATGCAAAGCATTACTGAAACAGCAGCTGACTTTGCTGGTCACCCCTATCACCCATCAAACAATTTCAGAAATGATGCCAGGCCTGTGGGTCCTGCAAGGCTACTCATGGTAAACCTTCTTCATAAGTGAGACAGAAAGATGGATCCTGGGTTTGAATAAAGGGGTACTCAGACCTCTGAGATAAGGACTTCAACTCTTCTTGGTTATTTCACACAATTATCTCACACACTTTCAAAGACACTACATTTACTCAAGTCTTGATTTCCCGTTGCTGGGAAAATTGAACAGTCATGTCAGCTGTGTGCTGTGAAGCCACTCACTGCTATGGATGTCAGAAATGGTGCTGTGTTTGTTGGTGTGTTTCTAGGCTCTTCTTCTTCTCTTGAGTCTTCTCTCTACTTTATAGACTCTTTTTTTCCGCTTTGAATTCTGTTTGCAGAAGCACAACATGTGATCAGTCTCCTCACTGGTGGTCCTGCCTCATGTCTCTTGCTAACTAGGTGATTCCGTATGTGTCACCTCATTTTTTCCTTGTTTTAATGTGCCTTGTCTTATACATGTCTTATAATGTCTGCAGGCACTGCTGGGAAACTGCTGGGAGCTCTGGTGGGTTGCTCTTCTTCAATAAAAGACAGCTAAGGAACATTTAATTTAAAAGGATTGTTTTTAAAAGAGAGTACTTGTTATAAGGTGGTTACAATACAAACTATGACTATTTTTGATGGTTCAAATTTTGCTGTAAGTTACAGTCCCACAATTTCAAGAACAGATGAGATTTTCACCTGTACAACTGAAAGAAAACTCAACTTCTTAAGTATTAAGGCTGTAAAAGCAATTTCTGTTACAGATTTTATTTTTTTTCCCCTTCAGCATTTGATTCTGTTTTAAACATCTTTTCCTCCAGTTTCTTGAAACAACTTGAAGCTGTTACTTTTCAAGCTGAAAATTCCACACTTCAGAGCCATAGACATCTAACATCATACCTCTTGAGCCTGTGTTATCTCTGTGTATCAGAGTGCATCAAGTGTGTATCTCTGCCTATCTGGTTTGATAAGATTGATGTTCCCCTGTTCCTTCATAAAGGTCTTCCCAATTGTGAGAAAAAGGGAAAAACTGTCCAAAGTGAATTTTAAGGATTTAAATTACTTTTGGGAAAAATTAACAAAAAATGTTTGGGAACTACTACAATATTTCTATTAAGCAATACTCAATATTTTATTAACACTTTAAACACTTTAACCATTCAACTGCTGAAGCCCAATATACTGTATAATGCTTTTGCATATTAAACAACCCAAAAGCCATAGAAAATAACTGATATGAAAGCTATGCTGCTTAAAACAATGGCAGTACTGCTGGTGTGCTGTCACTGCAGATGATGACACAGAGCACTCTCTCCAGTATCTACAGGCAATTCTCTCTGCTTCTTGTATTCACTTGTTCTCTTTTGCCTCAGAACTCCTTGGGGAGGAATTTCTTATATATGTAAGCTTAATATGCCAAGTGGAGCACACCTACTTAGCTAGTAGCCTCAAGACATTGCTACAAATGCAGAGAAATGAGATGTTAAAACAGCAATAGTGGTAACCTGTTCCTACATATGTTCTTCACCTGAGATAGGCATCATGGGACAGTAAGGTCATCTGGGTTATGTGTGTTTGTGAGGAAAGTTTCACTGCACTGTGAATGTACTCAGAAAAAATTTGTAAGTAGTTAATTGCCTCCTACCTGAATTGTTCCTAGAAGCTATCTAGAAATCAACTACTGTACCTGTAGTATTTCACATTGCTAAATCCCCATACTGATACCACTTGTGTTTTTAAATTAATGAAGTGCAATACTCTGAGTTTATTTTTAGAGCATATATGAAGTGGAATGAGCTTGGAATAGCTCCAGGCATATGCAGTCTAGGACAATTTGAATGCGTTCAAATGAGGCCCCCATATCCAGAGGGACACAATTAGCAGACTCGGCCAGGTATAGATGTTGCTATGAGCACATTATGCTATTACACCATGAATTCTCACATTGAGCCTTGCTGCCGTTAAGGGAACATGCTTTCTAAAGTGCTATAAATATACATGAATTTTTATGCTGGCTAAGGTCAGAAGTGGAAGCACAGTTTTCTTTAAGTACATTAATGTACACAAAGTTTCTTCCAACTGCTGTGTTATTTTCATATTCGTATTTGCAATTTTAGACTGTACCTCTGAAAGATTGTTAGGATACAGGTCAAGATCTTTTGAAATCAGTAACTTCAATGAAACCAACTGGTTCTAGTGTAAACTCAGTGAGAATTCAAAAGATGTTCTACTGTTTATGCCCTTTATCTACATTATTTTGGCATTGGTTTTCTTCCAGAAACAAATAAATATTTTTTAATCAACTATTAATAAAATAAAAGCAATATTAATTAAGAACTGTAAAACCCTTATCTTTATTGAGCACACCAAAGCCATTAAACTGTTTAGTTATCAAATGTATAACGTGCTCTAGTGAAATGCCTCAACTTTATTGATAAACACAGAAGTTTTTCTTCAGAGTAAAGTAGGAAATTGTAGATATCTATAATTAATTATTCAGAAATATCCAAAGCACTCATCAAGAAGATGATGGGTCTACACCTCTTTGGGTGTGGAGTAATCCTGTATTCTACAAAGTCATTTAGGTAGGCTGAGATCTTCACATAAATGTGTTGAGAACAGTACACAACAAATGATAATCATAATAAGGCCACTCAACAAAAATGATTGCCTGTGCATTGCAAATTAAAATCTTTCCCAGGAGTGATATGAAACATATACTGACAGCAAATAGATGTAATTCTTCAGTTCCTTGCTTGGAATCAGCTAGTTCTTATGTTCACACAGAGAGAAAAAAATACCCATAGCAGCTAATCAATGTTGAAACTTATAAAGTGGCCTGCCATTCTTGCAGGTACAGAGGGATATTAGTGAGGCTGTGCTCCTCCTGAGACTCCAGAAGCAATTGGGTATTTTGTTACTTTCTGTGTCCAGCAATGAAGAAGTAATTAGTTCTGTGCTTGAAACAGGGAGTTTTTTTCCAGGGATGACCCTGAGCTGAGTGGAGGACAGCAAAGCAGACACCACATTGACATTCTGAGATGTGGTGTGGGTGTTGGAAGCACTTTGTCTCCTGATACCCTGTGCAGCTGGCCTGATACCAGTAAAAGTAATGTCTTCTCTGCAGCGGTAATGTTTTTTATGGGTGCATGCTACTTTCTGCAGCTTTATCTTTAAAAGTACTGTAACCCCTGCCCCTTTTTTTGGCTTTAGTTGCCAATCTAAAAAATTTTGGCAATGACTGCCAGTTCTTCCCTCCCCTGCCACTGCCTTCTCCAAACACCTTTTCCATTTGGAAAAAAATGTTTTCTGAGACAGTGACATTTTTTACCTTGGCCTTGATGTGAGTTTTCACACATCCGATTCCCACTGTTCACCATTTGCATATTTTTTTAAGATCACACCTCTCTTCCTATACCACCTCGGGGCTATATTCTGAAAATTAGTAAATTCACACCTCTAAGTATGACTCAAACCAGTCAAGTCTTTGTGCCAGTGTTGGAGTCCATGCTTTAAGTTAGCAGTGGACAGGCCTGAACACAGGTCCTCTGTGTCCTTGGAACACCGAATGTCAGGAAACAATCATCCTTTGGCTTTTTGATAATGGTCAGGCTTGATTGGGGCATAGAACTTCTGGAGATGCTTCACTGATGCATATCCTGGCATGTACATACATTAATATCTAAGAAAATCTGTGCACCAAAGAGTATCTAAATACATATAATAGGATTCTCTTCAGTATTTTCTGCTTGCTTGCACAGGCAGCTTTCACACTAGCGTTGGTGGATCTTCTTTTTAAGCGTGTTTTCTATAGCCTGTCTTGGACTATTCTCTAATTCAGGACTGAGACTTCCAGAAAATTTGAAAATTGCTTAATTTAAAGGTTTTGTTTATTTGTATGTTTGTTTGTGGACTTAGTATCAAGTCATGCATGTCAAGTTGTAGATTTGGCAGTGTATGTTTATTGAACCTGGTATTTATTGAAGAGAACATGCTCAACTAAAGTAGAATATTTTCCTCGATCCTTTTAATTTATTTTTTTTTTACAAATAAGTTCTTCCTTCCAGATTATGGTTATTTTAATCAATATCTGTGGTTTCAGTTCTCAAAATTACAGTATGAATAAGTAAATTTGTTGAGTGTGAATCGGTGGTAGCTAAGGCAGAAGACTAATTACTTTCCTACATTTACAGCAGACAGCTTTTGTATGGAACATGGAAACACTGAAGGAGGAAGGTGACGTAGCTGATTTAATAAGTTACTTATGTTTTTGAAGCATCCTCTCAAATATTTAAAGTAATGTGACTTTAATGAGCCATGTGCAATCGGTATGCTTTGCTTTGTGAATATTTTCTCCAGGGTAAGCTGAGTTATTAATATTAATTAGGAACTGAGTAGCCAATTACAGGTCGAGTAGGAAGATAGGTAAAAAAAAGTGTTTGGAAGCAAGATATCTGCTCATACACAATGAGGGAGTTTGAGGTCATTAAAATCTGTGGGCTGGGATTAGTGGGCTCCATCGATGTGCATTATTAATGAATACACTTAGCTCAATTGCAATTTCTGATTAATCATAAATGAAGCAACTATAAATAAAATAATTCAGTATGTGATAAACAACTGGATTTTAATTTCCAGTGGTTGGAAATTGTAGCAGTAGATGGCAGGTGTATTTAAATTTAAATTATATACAGAATTAGATAAGGATAAATATAAATCAATGGTAAGATTGATTGCATTTCCTCTTTTAAATCTGCCTGACACTTGCTTCATTCCCTGATAAGCATTTCCCTAAGGTAATGACCTCATGTACCTCACCTTTTCCAGATTTTTCTACTTCTGCAGAATTCATTATGAAAACTGAAAATTATGTACACTTTCTCTCTTCTTTTCCTTGGTAATTTGCTATGTAAAATATAAATTAAAATCATACTTTTGTTCCAGAAGAGATGTCTTCTTAAGACCATCTTCTGGATGGATTAAATGGATTAAAAATTTGACAGTGTTGTGTCAAACCCTATGTCTGTAAACATTCAGGTACTTCTTTGGAGAGTGGATTTGACCGTAAGAAAAGTAATAGTTCTGCCTTTAGATCAGATTGAACTTTTCCATAGTAAATAAAACATGGGGCCACATGGGGGAAACAAAATCTTGAATTTTTTACTCGTTAAGTAAACACCATCCATCCCATGTACAAAATGATATAACAGTGTGGGGGAAAATATTTTCAATTTATAGATTTCATACAATACTTAATGCATATGCATAAGAGAGAAAATTATGGTTACTTTTGAATTATTCTGTTTGGCAACTTTATACTTCTCTTGCCCTTTCTTAAAACATTATGTCTTTTAGCTATTCATGGGTAGTCTTTTCTTCAGGAGCTTTGTTGATGTTTATTTATAAGTGACCATATTCTACCTGGTTGCTCCATTTGTTAGCTTTGATTTTCTAAGTTTATATATTTGTGATCAGACAGCTTGGAAAGAAGGAGCCAGTTAAGGACCAAAACCAATCTGTTTCATTGCCAAACTGCTGCATTTTAATAGAACAAACTCTCCAGAAGCTGGACTGTGGTTAACCCTATGCTGCTTTAACGTGAATCAAAATGTCAACCTCTGAGGTCCAGCACAGGAAACTAACCCAAGCTGTCTTGGGAGATCTCCTGGTAAAGTAACTTACCTTGTATATTGTCTTGAGATGCTCAGCAGAAATGAAAGGTTCTTGCAGACACAGGATTAATTAGAGACCCTCCTTGCTTCTAAACAACCTTTCTTCAGTGCTACAGTAGCTCTGAAGTTCAAATGTCTTTGTGTACCATCTGCTTGGAGATAGATGAAAACAAATATAATTTTCTTCACTATATCTCATTGTTAATTTCTTGATTTTTCTGTTACACCAATAAACATCAGTAAAATAAATATCTGTAATCTCTCTGGTGAGCTATTAATGATGACAGAGACAACATGACTGATATTTCTAAGGGCAAGAAATAAAATACACCTCATCTACACTGGCTTTTGTGAATGGAAAACTAAAGAATGTTATCTGTCAAATTAAATGAGAACAGTTTCAGCAATGATAGCTAGTTGCTACTGCTTTGCACATTTTTTCAAATAATTTCCAAGATAATTATAATTAATGACAAAACTTAAAATGAACAGTGTTGTACAAGGCAGAAGGTATACATGATTTTTATCACTTTCATTCAAATGATACTCCTTTCAAGCCACCTAAAGATAGAGGGTTTGTTTTTAATTAGGTGCTGCTTTGTGAACTGATGGTCTCAGAGAAATGAGATTTACAGCATTTGTTTGTCCAGTTTTGGTATTTTGACATGATATTACATCTCATACAGTGCCACGGGAGCTTGGACAGTTATAAAACAAGGTTTTGTTTTACATTCCATCCAAAAAACACCCAATCCACCACATTATAAGCACACTTTATATTTTCTTATATGTGACAGCCTACTCTTCATACATTTGTGTGATCAGAAAGAATAAGCATAAGATTATTTATTGTACTGATACAACTGCTAGATAGAGTTTGAATTGGTCCTCTATAATTTATTAAATTATATATATTTAACTGGAGTGTCAAAACTGGCACTTCTCATTCTCACAGCTTCTGTAGTATAATTTAACTATCATTTTTTACTATATCCAGTGTTCCTCAGCATACAAACAGGCACACATTAAGCATGGAACAACATAAACAGTATAGGTAGAATACAAAAAAACATGTATAGTACACATGGTTATATATGTATAGCTATCTGAAGAGTAAACTATAGATATTACCATAATTACATAGAATTATATATATATAGTGATAATTACAATACCCAGCAATTTACACTATCAATAACTCAAACATTTAAATTATATATTCATATACATATGCAGTAGGAACACATGAAGTAAATCAAAACCTTTGTCTCATGATCCCAGTCAGAGAGTTGGGGTGAGGCAAGTTTAACTCACTTTTTGCTTATTTTCATGCCTAATGCACATCATTGAGTACTGCAGTGAATATCAGACTTCCACAGAATTGTGACATTTAATATTACAGTTTAGTAGAATTGATATAACAGGACCAGCTGACCAAAATATTGCTAGTAGACTTATGGCAAAAGAAATGGGTGATAAAGATTCAGGCACAGGACTTGACTATGGGGTGGGTTTTTTATTTCCCTGAGGCAAAATATCACCACGAGTTTACACAGACATGTTTTTACATCCTGTTTATCAGAACATAATGTTGACAGCATAAGACTATAGTGTTCTCTGGGTTTTCTACACTTGCATAAATTTTGAGGCTATGGAAAGCCCCCCACTGCCAGAAGAGTCTGAAGTGCTGGATCGAGGAATCCTAAGAGTAACTACAGGCTGGATGTTAAATAGTTTTAAAACTACCCTGAAAGAAGGACTTGGGAGCACTCATGAATGAACCATTCATTGTACATGACCTGGAAACGACTGCTCAAAACTTGGGAAGTCAACCGTATCCTGGGCTGCATCAAAAGAAGTGTGACTCATAAAATACATAATGCATTTGCATAAGAAAGCAAATTATGGTGACTTTTGAAGTTTGTCAACTTCATACTTTTTCTCTCTACTCTGGTCTGGTGAGACCCCTCCTGGAGTACTGTGACCAGCTCTGAGGTCCCCAGTGCAAGACAGGAATGGAGCTGTGGGAGCGAATGCAGAGGAGGGCTACAGAGATCATCAGTGGACTGGAGCACCTCTACTACAAAGACAGGCTAAGAAACCCTGGGTTCTTTAGCCTGAAGAAGAGAAGGCTCCTGGGAAAAGTTATTGTGGCCTTTCAATACATAAAGGGGTCTTATAAGAAAGATGTAGAAACTTGCATATTAGGAATAGGTTTATATTAAAAAAATCTGGTGGGTTTTCCCCTAAACTGGTCTTATTTAGTAGATCTACAGAAAATTCTGGTATCTGTGTCTGTTTAAATGTCTGTACAGATACAGATACAGATACAGATACAGATACAGATACAGATACAGATACAGATACAGATACAGATACAGATACAGATACAGTAAAATCAAAACCAGAGCCTTTCTGTTTAGGAATAATGGAGGCAAATCTCCCCTGGAATCACATTGGTTTTAACATACCAATAAGCAAGTATGCTATCCTGAAACTTAACTAAAGAGGTTATGACCATTATATTTACATAAAATACAGAAAATTAAAGAAAAGTTAATCTGAATGTAAAACCCCAATTATTTATGAAATGGTTGTAATCTTTGCATCATATTGCTCTATCTCCTTCAACAAATTCTAAACTATATTTTTAAAACAAAGAACCTCCTCCTAAAATGTTATGCCTACAAGCATTTTTTTCACAGTGGCAATATTGGCCATGTGAGGATTTTCCTCAAGTTGAGCAAGACTGCTTAGATATCTAAACAAAGCAATACATGCTCTTATATCCTCCAGGCTTCTTCGAACAGTGGTAAACCTCATGCAAGTGCATCGTTAAAAGTAGTTTTCAGAACCTTCTGCAAATAATTTGTAGTAACTTGTAGTGATGACATTTGTAAGTGTAATGATGTGTCTTCTAATTAATGTGCTACAATCAGGGTTAGTCCTCTTTTTATCACCTACTGCAAATACTTGTATAACTCTTTTTTCTGCACTTGACTTATTAGAAACTTGAAGTATAGCAAGCAAAATGTAGTAATCAATAGTTATTGTTTAGACTTTCTAAAGTCTGCTCCAGTGTACCCTGGTGTTTTATTAAAAAACTCTAACTTTTTCTTGTCTTTTCTGATGTCTCTTGTGATAGGATTTTCAGGCAACTTTTGAGAGAGCAGTGCTATTGAGAATGGAAGTGAATGAACCAAGAGGTTATGTTTAGAATGACAGCTTGTGGGTATAGCAAATTTAAAGACAAACATCTTTCAGCCACTTTAGTTATGTATTAGTACAAGGTAGATACAGAGTGGTGTAACTTTCAGGCTACTGTGCTGAAAGCTGATGAAAATATATTAAGAATATATACGTAAGAGTGGTTGATACAGGCAGGATTTCAGTGATCATTGGAAGACTGCTAAACATTACAAATTCAAGTAAATAATAGAACTTAGATTACTTCAAACAAGTAAAAGATATTTTTCAAAAATGTCACAGTCACTGTAAATTAAAAAGAAAATAGGTATTAACAGTAAAGATCTGAAAAGCCCTTGCTTTAATGCTTTTAACTTCAGTGCATCACATAGTAAGTTTTTACAAACAGAAACACATCCCTCTGCAATTTTTGCTAAAGGACCTACACTGTAGATAAATATTTTTTTAGAAAATGCATTCAGGTGTTTCTAATTTTAGTTACCTTTCAGTCGAAGTTACAATTCCTGGACACTCTGCTCTGCAAGAAGGTGAACACATGCTTATTTTTTCCCCTTTGATATGTAGAGTACAAAGCACTTCATGAATTACAAAATCACGGAATGGATGAAGTTGAAAGTGGTCTCTGGAGACTGTCTAGTTATCGTCGTTTTGCCCCAGCTGAGAACAGATCACCACTCAGCCACCGCTCTCTCTAAATTGGTGGGGGAGGAGGATGGAAGGGACAGGAAGGGAGGGAAAAGAAAACTAAAGAAACCAAATGGCATGGGTTAGTTAAGGACAGTTTGCTGGGATAGCAGAGAGAGATGTAACAATAATAGGACTTTATAGCAAAATTTATGGAACTGGTGATACATGATGCAATTTCTAACCAAACCACACAACTCAGGCCATACAGGTCAGAGCCATCCCAGAACTGGACTGTCTACAAAACTGAGCATCCTGGAGCCATGCACTTTTCCAGTTCCTGCCCGCAACCCCCCCCCAGCCCCTCTTTATACTGAGCATAATGTAATAGGCATGGAATACTCTCTTTGGCCAGTTTGGGTCATGTCTTCATGTCACTCCCAGTTTCCTGGCTGCTCCCTTCTCTTTAACAGGGTAACATGAACAACTTAGAAGTCCTTGATTGCTTGGCAACACCTAATAACATCAGGGTGTTATCAGCACTGTTCTCATCCTAACTCCCAAACATGGCACTACACTGGCTGCTAGAAAGAAAATTAATTCTATTCCAGCCAAAACCAGGACACTAGTCAACCCCTGTTGTTTAAAGCAATGTCATCTACAGCAGGTTGCTCAGGTCATATGTACTTGGTTTCTAATTATCTCTAAGGATCAAGACTGCAAAACTCTATAAGCAACCTGATGCAATGTTTAATCACTCTCATTTAAAAAAGAAAAAAAAATCCATATTTTTTGTTTGTGATCATAGCAGCCTGTAGTGTCACAGGGTGCCAATAAGTCTGGCTCTGTTTTCTGTTCCATCCTACCACCACAGTCAAGGATTTATGCATATTGATAAGTTACACCACTCCCTCCTGAGCCTTCTTTCGCTGAGGCTGAGCAACCTCAGTTCTCTTAACACCGTTTCATATGTCAAAGTCTCCAAATCACTTAATCTTGCCCTTCACAGAACTCAGTCCATGTCTCTTCAGTCCTGAGAGTTACCACTAATAATTCATATCCAGTTGGTCTTTGTACCACTGATCAGAAGCTTGACTACACTAATTATCTTCTTTATAATACATTGCAGAATTCACACATTAGCTTTTACATATGTAGAACAATTACCAATCCTTGTTTTCAATTAAAATAGCCCCATTGTTCTATACTGCAACACAGTTAGCCCCCTTCACTCTAAATTATGTGTTTCATAAATGAATAAATGAAAATGTAAATCTTATTTTTAATTTCCCTTGGACATTTTTCCAAAGATATTTTTCTCTTGCTTTAAAAAAACTTACGCTTGGGAATCACCTTTCATAGGATGTTTGTATATTAATGTTTATTTCAGACCAAGCAAGCACTTTTGAAGGGACTTTCCAATTTTCCTCATATCTGTTCACATCACAAAGTGATCTCAGTGCACAAAGTGCATTTATTATGCATGAAGTCAAGCTCAAAGATGCTGTCCAGGAGCACACTGAAGGTGCTTCACTTGCTAAAGACACTGATTTAGAGATTAGATCAAAGGCAGTCTAAAATAAAACACTGTAAAACACATATAATGTAGTCATAGGGTCCATGTTACGGTGATGTTAAATAACATCACTGGTGAATAGTTCCTAATCAACAATTATCTTCGATGCAGTCTCAAAAATAAGATATAAATAGCTAAATAAATGAAAAAAACCCAAACAAATAAATGGATATGTTTAAATACACTACAGAGAAATTGTGTGGATACATGATGTGCATCTGTATTTATGTATCTATATTTATTGTGTTTCTATATATAGAAAAGAAAATTCTGATTCAGAAGTACACCTGAAAATCAATTTTAAAATGAGAAAACATTCAGAACAATATTTAAAACAGAGTATTTTGTTAAAGAAGACCCCCTGGAATTTTCCAAAACTCTGTTGATGCTTTGGGTTCTTCGCAGTTTGCCGATGAAATTTGCATTTTTGCTAGGAAAACTGTGTACCTACATGAGTCCTTTCTGAACTGTCATTAAAGCAATGACTTTGAGCTAATTTGGTGCATTCTTTAAATGGAATTAAACTGAACTTTGTGTGCTTGTGGATCTCAAAGAAAGAAGAACAACAACTGCACACATCCTGTGTCTTAAATCACACCTCTTACACTGCCTAAGTAACATATGGTCCTCAAAGTCAGTTAAAAATAAAGTTTCAGTTCCTTTGAAGGTGAATAGGATACAGTCATTAAACTTTCAAGTTAATTTTAAAGTTCTAGCTTCGAGTACCTCTTTCACTTGTTTCGTATACATTTATGGCATAAAATTGATCTTCAGGTAATACACTCACTTCAACCAAACTTCTTGAAATATGAAGTACTCAAGGAGGTTTGATAAAACCAGAGCGAAGTCTGAATTTTTCCATTGTGATCAGTTGGCTTCAGATGATTATGACAGAAGTCTGAAAACAGGCATCAAACCACATTTTGCAGAAATGCTCTAATCATCTGCTTGAGAAACAGGGTACATACCACAAAATCAAGAGTGTGACCATCTCTTTCATATATTTGTCAAACTCTATCTTAGAATGTTTGAGATTTTTTACACCATGACTCTACTTGGAAGGTTATGCCAAATATTACTCTTTAATATCTTTTTCCTGTTTCATAGGTAAACAGTTCTGGGAAATATTTCCACTTAAGCAATATCACTGTCCCAAGGCAAAATGTCTTTCTGTCTCTCCATACTTATCTATTTAAACTATTATTAAAATCTTTCATTTCTGAAGACTTTACAATTAATCTACTTCAATCCTTCACCTGTATGTACTAATAGAAAATTTTTGTTAATTCTTGACCTAAACTTCACATGTTGCTGCTTTAAATAAAATACTTGTCTATCTTTATGGAAGTGAGGACATTTTTATTCTTTTCCTCTGTATTCTGTATACATTTTCTTATATTATCTATTTTCTTTAGCTTAAAAAACACATTTTCTCAAACTTTTCTGTTAGTTTTCCACTATTTGTAGACACCTGAGCAACCTTACTGCTTTTATCTTATCTCTCCTCATCTGGTTCACTTGTAAAATTTAGTGATTTAAATGTGGAGTATTATTCTGGCTGTGGCTCTTCAGATTAAGTATAAAATATAAGATAATTTCTCTTGTTTTATACTAGGTGTTCTGCTCAAAGATACCAATATGATATCTGAATGTTTACAACAGCCAGACACTATTGGCTTAAGTTCATTTTCTGGTGATAATAAGACCCTAAAATTATTTTGGTGGGGTTGTAAGCTATTTATTATTCTCCATCCCACATGTATGAAAATAATTTTCTTGCCTAAAGAGGGAATTATAGATTTTTATACAAAATTACATCACATATTTTCTCAGATCATTTCAATTTTTCAGTATCATTGTAATACAACACATATGAAACAATGTTGTCATTCAAGCAATAAAACTGTTCCCTCATATGAACAGAATTGAAGACTAACATTTGTGATTCAACACACAAAGAGGATTTTTGTAGATCACCTCTAAGGATTTCTTTACAACATGCTTTTGCACCCATCCTATAAATTTCATCTAAACTTTGTTTTCTCAAGTTATTTAAATGAACACTCTATGAGACAGTTTGAGAGTCTTCCTAGCATTGCATGAATGTCTACTACTTGTCTATTTACCTGTCCTCTTTACTAATTATGTAAGGAAATTAGATTGGTTTATGTGACTTTTTCTTCACAAATCCATGTTGGCAGTTAATCATCTTCTGTTATGATCTCTGTCAAGGGTGAGTCTTACCTTGGGGGTAGTCATGTCCATCCCACCAGAACTATATAACCCATTGGTAAAATCTTTCTGAGTCTTACTTCTCTCTTATGTTAGCACAGATGATGCATTTCCAGCAAGCCCAGCTCCATGACAGACTGGGAAAGAAGTACACCATGCTGGAGCTGTAACCCCACTGAGGGTTTCCCTGGGTAGCCCCAAAATGGCTGTCAGGTATATGACACCTCTCTGCATACCTAAATTGTTGAACACCATGAGAAGTTCTGAGATATTATTTTTTTAGGTGAATGATAAGAATTCATACAAATGTGTGTCTTACTTCCCCTTGTTACAAGATTAAATGAAGTAGATTTTTTTTGAGTTGACAAATAAAACTAGCCTTGCAGAACTGTTTGTTGTATTGCTCCTGCCTCCATGGGCATTTTGCTGGCTTATCCCTAAACACAACAGAGAAGGACCTATGGCAACCTGGGCTGTTAATGAAAATGATGAATTTATGAGGTCATTTTTTTTCTACTTCTTGTCTAGAATAATTTCATCGTCTTACCTTGGGGATATTATCTAGATAGGGAGCTACACTCTTCTTGTTTTGTTTGTTAGCATCCTCTTACATATTTAATGCCTTATGTGCACAGACACATAAGTGATCCCAGTAAATTTTATCAAGTCTGTTTTTTCCAAGAAAGAAAATACCTAAATAATCTGACTGCCCTCAAACTGTTCTTTCTGTTTTCCTGAAAGTAGCATCACATCTTTGTCAATGATGTTAAGTCATTGTTGTTAAGTTGTAGCCACCTAATCACAACTGACATTTGGGAATAGGAAACAGTTGGGATTTTTCCTTTTGTGTTGAGAAGCAGTACATTTTTCAACATTTGTTCATTACTGTACCAAATAAATTCTAAGTATCACACTATGACCATGGATCAGTCTTACAGATTTTTCTTTATTTTTATTCTGTTTCTTTTTTTGTTACACTTTCTTTTTTCTCTAAGTATAAATAGTCCCAGAAGGGCACTAGGTAATTTATGGACTCCTAGAAGGGTATCACTTTTGAAACAAAGAAACATACTACTGAATCTTGGTTTGACTTAATGTGCCTACAGTTTTAAGCATACCGTTATGTACATTTTATAACCAATACTGTCATCCAAAAACAAAATAACATTATACAAATTATACTTTATATACCTTTTGACAACCCAGCTCAGCTTTTCAGCTCACCTGAATATATAAAACATCCACAAGTATCGGCCTATTATACAAATGCCAAGCAAAAATGTTCATTAAGTTAGATGAGTAAATAGTTAATCACAGTCTAAAATTGCTATTCCCAATTTTCATAACCCAGGAACAAGTTAGATTCATATCTGTGCCTCTACCTGGTTTAAACATTTTTCCTGTGTGGTTTGAGTCCTGGTTACATTTCATATGTAGATTTAACAATGAATTTAATTATAGTAAGCTCATTAGGAATGGATCCATTGCTTATCTTAAGTTCTGTAAAGTAGTGTATATTTACAGCACTGTATAAGCAGTATTTAATAATTAATAGTCTGTACTCTGTCATATTAATGTGAAAGCATAAAAGGATTATCAGAGGTAGGGAAGGCTTTATACTTCTGTGAAGAATACAGAGATGAGTCTCTTTGTAAATTAGAAAGGAAAATTAAATCCTGATGAAATGTGACATTTTTTGTTTCCTTACTACTGTTTAGAGCTGGATAGTGGTTTGGTATAAGACTAGTTTATTAGTCCTATACCAGGCTTATCCTCTCTCAGGAGTGTGGCTGATGATGGTGGGAAAAAAAGGCAACTAGTTCCAGAAATAGCTATTAAAAATCATAGAATCATAG
>VXBZ01009412.1:3433-16740 GCA_013399135.1 Heliornis fulica
GATCTGAGAGGTTATGATGCTCTTCAATCACCCTTCAAATTTTCTTTCCTTCTTCTAACTCTTCCTGGGCTTGCATCATTTTCTGCTATCCTCAATAAGACAGCAAACACCACAGGACAGTGCCCTTGATCTTCATCCAGAACAGATCATGACTTATATGCTGTGAAGAGTGCAATTCTTCTCAGCTGTCAGTTACTGGCATTAAAACTGTTCCCACCCACCCCAGAGCCCATTTCTTGGAAAGCACAATATGGCAGAAAGCACATCTGCTCTGAACTAAGCAAAGATTTTTTTTTGTTGTTTGTTTTTTTGTTTTGGTTTTTTTTTAATCCTGCATTATAAAAAGTCACTGTGAAACCATGAGAAGAGTCGTTAATGATACCTCTCCATCTGCACAATACATACACGTCTCTGAAAACCTATTTTAAGGCCCACACACTGAACACAGCCACAGCTTCATTAGATCACAAGTGCTGGATAAAAATTCACATCAGTGGTTTAATACCAATGATTTAAAAGGGAAGAGATCAGACAGAATGTTTCTGTTCATTGAGATATGAATTTTATCATTTGAATTACATACCAAGATTCACTGCTGAAAGAAAATCTTTCACCTTTTGACATGTAAAGAATACAACTTCTTTACTTTTTTCAGTTGTCCATAGATTCCAGTGGAAAATGTACTATATATATTTCTTCCTTGAAAGTAAGGCTACACCTTCAAAATTGCTTTCTCAGGCAGTGAAATTTCATTCCTTTGTACAGGAAATTTTAAAGCCCTAGACAGTATCTGCATCTGAAGCTAGACAAGAATGAAATAACCAATAGATGTACTGACACCAAAGAGTTTAGCTAACATTGTGAAGATGTTTTAAACCAATATAAGTTATACCACAGTTAAGTTTTCACACCTGAGCTAAGAGCTTGGTTTCAAAGGTCTGGTATTGCTGAATAACAGTCAATTTGTATTTTGATTTTTTTTTCCCTAAGACATGCTTTCCACACCAGTTACATATGAAAATATGCTAACTAAATATTAAAAACAAATAATTGTATGATATTTTATGTTTATTATCTCAATAGTAAGATTGCAGCTATAAATCCTGATTTCTTTTTTGTCTGATTTAGTGCCAAAAGTGAGTTTAGTAATGAGACTCGAAAAAAAAATATTAAAAAAAGCAAAGAAAATGCAGCACAATGAGAACACTTTGCCACGGGAATGAACAAAGGCCCTAACTTTGGATTTATCCTGTTGCCAGCAACTAAACTGTTCTCACTTCTCTAGAACTAAGTTCCAATACCACCTACCTTAAACCACTGAAGACCTGGAAATGACACATCTTAAATATCTACAAAAAACTGATTAGTTTTTAATGGTTTTCCTGGGACATGGAAAATTCCAAATACTTACTGCCTAACTACAGATAGCATTAATAGCATTTAATGGCCCAGTAAGAAAAATAGGAAGAATTAATGGAACACATCCAGAAATAAAAGGACTCACACTTCAACAGAACAAGGACTGCGCATTTTTCTTACTGTGACATAGAGGCTCACTGATGCAACACAATGTTAACATTCTTCTGCTTTAATCTTTGTCCCCCACCCAGATAAAACGCAGAAGAAACGATGCTTAGGATTAATTCATCACCTATGTTAGTGCAAGTATAACAACAAAGAACTAAACCTTCAAAGGAGGAAATTAATTATATTGCCATCAGGATTTGGATACTGGATAGTAAACGAGCTTGAGAACACATCTTGTAAGGCGTGGCAGAGATAAAGCACTGAACATCTGCTTATTAAGAGGACAGTTGACCTTATCTTCTTGCACAGTGGGAGAGCTGAGGTTCCTAGAAGCATAAACATTTGACAATGAAATTAAGCACTGTGCCACAAACTTTACACAGTATCAAACAGAGTCAATTACAATTGCAGAGACAACCTGTATTCTTCCAGCATTTGAATTTTTCATTTGCCACTTTTCCATACTTCTCATGCAGATTTCATGCTCAATTTGGAGGGCAGAAATCTTTACTAATATAACTAAAGTTGTGCTTTAATCCTCTCAGCATATAAGGCTGGTCAAACACACGCTGGGCCACTCTAAGAACTAAATATATAATACCTACTGAAGCAGTTCAGGCTCCATCTCAAGTATGACCTAAATTCAAACCTGAATTCTATCTTGAAGCCAAGACACTGGGACAGAGGACCATGCTTACATGCTTTTTGGTTGAAACCCACCATTTTAAGCATAGCCTTGAGATTTTCAGCATGGGCTCAGCAGTAATGACCCTATAAAGGAACATTTGCAGGAAGCCAAATTGCAAGCATTGTATCACCAGCATCCAAGACAGGTAGAGTGTACTTACAGAGCATGTCCTAGGGCTCTCTCAGGCCTGAGCAATACCACAGTTGTGGAAATAATTAAGTATGTAAATAAGTAATTATGGGTCATTACATGAAGAAAGTAATTTGCTTTCACTGCTGAGGTATGCAAGTTTATGATACAATCAAGGTCATTAGTTTCTAGAAGATAACATTCCACCCAAGAGCACTGAAAATAAGGCTGCTCTAATATGGCAAGGTCTTAGATAGGTAAAAGGAATATAAGTTATCCACAGTCTCAGCACTGACCACAGGCACAGGGAAGGACTGTCAGCAGTCTTGTCTGTGCCAGTCAGCTGTGGTACCACTCCCCAGGGACAGATGTCGTACGTAAGGCACAGAAGGTGTGTGAGGCAGAAGTGTTAAGACCAAGTCCAGATCAGATGAGAAAGCAAGCCACGTACATGCAACTTCTGAGAGAAGGAAGCTGTAGTATACCCTCATTACGATCCCTACATTCTTTCAATCCATGTTCAGTATCAACTGATGAATATCAACATTGGGTAGGAGCCGACAAACAACTGGTTTGGTTATTTCGAAATGTCATGTCCAAATGTCATCCTTAAAAATATTTTCCAAACAAAGATGCTGCATATTTTTTATGAAGAAAAAAAAAGATTGCTGCATAATTCATTCTAGTCTTTCCTTAGGTCATTTCTGTACCCAAATGCCATGCTGGGTTGAGAAGAAGTGTATCTCAATTTAACAGGTCGGATTTAAAACATGAAGTTAGCACTTACTGGAATTTATCTTTGGTTCTGCCACAGTTCCCACATTTTCTTAAGTCCTAAACATGAGACTGTATGCATCACACTTGTTGAAGAGACAAGGCAGAATGCCCAAAACAATAAACATGAACCTGTCCTTTCTGTAGGCCTCACCTAGGGCCGTATTATCCAACTGATGATTCCTTGGCTTGTTTCCTCAACAGTGTGCAGTTGCACTTGGAGTAACTTTGTGGCTGTGGGTTCACAATCCAGGACCTACACTTTGAAACTTGTATCCTGCATAAATAATCTGTTCCTACTCACTCAGGTCACGTGCTCATTTCTCACTCTTTTATATGAGAAATGAGCAAATTTCATCGGTGTCATCTCACACTTAAAAATTCTCAGATTTAATTCATAGCTGCTAACACCTTGTGTACATATACATACCAGACAGAATCTCTGTTACAGTTTCCTCCTTCTTTCTTTTTCCTTTTATGTCAACATTTTTTTTTCGCATTTCCAGCCACCACTTCACAACATGGAGATATTTTCCTTAATGTCATTGTCCTGGTTTAGCCCCAGCCAGCAGTAGAGCACCACGGGGCCAGTGGCTCAACCCTCCTTCCTTACTGACTAACTGCCCCCTCCTGTGGTGGGACAGGGAGGAAAATGAAGAGAAAAACAGAAACCTCATGGGTTGGGATAAGAGCAGTTTGGTGAAACAGCAAAGGGAGGGAGACATAACAACAGGATTTATCAAGGAATACGCAAAGGCGTTGATACACAGTGCGGTTTCCCACTGAGCTGCACAGACCTACCATCCTGGAGATTGTCTGGAGCTGTGCAGCCCCCCCCAGCTAGCCCCCTTTTATGCTGGGCACGACATTAGATGGTATGGAATACCTCCTTTGGTTAGTTTGGGTCACCCCTCCCAGCTTCTGGTGAAAATTAACTCCATCCTAGACAAAAAACAGGACAATCATCAAATTCCCTATCTTTGTCAGGACAAAGTAATATCTGTCTTCTATGGAACACATTTAAAAAAAAATAAAAATTAAAAAGCAACAAACCCATCTCACCCACCCTCAAAAAACCCAAAAAACCCCCAAAAGACCCAAGCCCAAACCACCCCAAACCCAAACAAAAAGAAACCCCAACAAACCAAAAACAAAACAGCAAAGCAGCTCTCTCCTACAGCTTTATACATTTTTTTCTGATTCTGCAGAAAATGGATTAATCTTTCAAATGCATGCCACCTGGGATTACCTCCAGGCAAAAGAAAACCACAGGGAACTAATCTCCTGTGTTTTCACAAACTGGATGCACTTCTCAAAGTAGGACTTCCTGCTGCTAATCTCAAAGGCAACCCACCACATCACAAGACTAAACTGCAATGCAGAGCTTTGGCTAAGGTCAAGTAACATTCCTTGAATGTATCCCTGTTTACTCTGCCTGCAGAGGCAACCCTTTGCCAAAGAGTCAGTGCATTTCTAGGAGACTTAAGGACCCCAGTACTCAGCCTGATTTAGCAAAATCTCCATATCTGACAGTATCCCAGTGTTGTGGTTCAGCCCCAGGCAGAGGCTGAGCACCACCTGCCACTTGCTCACTCCTCTCCCAAGAAGAGAAAACAGACCAAGCGCACATGTTGGGATAAAGACAGTTTACAGATAAGCACTTATCAGGGGAACAAGAACTGACACACCTGGTGATAAGGCAGAATACTATACCAACCAACTAGAAGCTAACAGAGACCACTGTACTGACACAAGGACCTCTTACACCAAACCCTGCCTCTGCCCCACTAGCTCCTTTTATAAGGGCTGGATTGAAGTCAGGAGGTGTGGAAAACTGCCCAGACCAACTCAGCTCACCTGTGCTGGCTGTGTGGGAAAGTCAGCTCTGTCCTGGCCAGAACCAGGACAGGCAGGGAGCTCTCTGTTGGCTGAATGCTTAATTCAAGTTTGGGCTGTATGCATCCTACTCATGAATGTGTGAATTCTAGTCTTGATCACCTTGGATTTGTAACAGAAGGCATCTCAAGATTTCTTAAATGCTTTTACAGCAGTTTGCCCAACAGCAAGAAAAATGCAACCACCATCTATCTCTGGGAACAGTTTTGTGGTCTACCATAAAAGACAATGAAAACAGAGCATCAGCCCATCTGCCTGCAGCTCAGAAAATAACAACTCTTTTTTTAAAAAAAAATTATTTTTAATAATTATTATTTCCCTTGTCCCAATGCAGACCTATGTCATTGCATAGAAACAGTTCCACCTATAAACATACACTAAACATACACTGCATATATTTATATGCTTGTATAAACACATTTCATTATCTAGATAAATTTTAATTGAGATCATTATAAAATCAATAAATTCTGACCAGGTAGGGGTTGTGTCTTTCTGTCTGTCTGATTGCTCATACCCTCTTTTAAACAATCATAAGAATATCTTGCCCTGGCAGTGTCACTGGTAGATAGCTCCTTGAAAGTACATAGTACTTTTCTTCTTAGAAGCATAAACCCAAATTTCTTTATTTTCTTGGTACCTCTTTACACTATGTCACTGGAACAATTCAACCATATATGTGCTTCCCTACCAAATAATCATAAGATTGGCCCAATGCAGACTAAGTCTTGTTTATAGACAGCTTCTCTCAGCTCTGTGATGAGATTTGAAGGTTTTCCCAGTCATATTCTTAGGGCAGTGTAAGCTGCGCTGAGGTAGGCACTGTGCAGGAACATCTCTTATAGGAAGCATTATGCCTACAGGCATATTCTGTTGTTCTTTCGTATGCAAAGTAAGTCCACATACAGGCCTTCATCATAAGAAACCACTTGTCCAGCCCAAATTTCTTTCCACGTTATCTGACCTTCAGGTGTTCTTTGTATAAAACTAATTTGTTCTGAAGAGACAATTTTGACCTACTCTTGAACATTAGAAACAACATTGAAACTGCCTTCTCCGTCCACACATGAACCCCTAAAAGCTAATGTACAGTAACAATGGGTTCAGCTACCTTAAATTAAACTTATTTCTCTAGTAAAGGCTTTGGATTTGTTTTTTTTTTTGGGGGGGGGGTCTGTACATTTCTTTTCAATATTAAACCGAATCCTCACAATTATTCATTTTATTCTCGTGCCAAATTGCATCATTAAGAGTCTACTTAAGTAGAAGAGAGTACTTCCAATGACTCAGTCTCTCAGGTAAATAAAACAACTTTCAAATCAATCCCCCCTGAGTAGTGGAAGCCTAAACATGAAAACAAGAGTAGATTTGTCCCGTTTCACCTGGCAAAACAAAGAAAGCCTTGGAAGCAACACAGAAGCAATACTGTATGTCTCAGAAACATAGTGAATTATGACACTTCTTACAAACCACAAATGCAAACTTGGAAAGCACCCACAAAGGGACAGAGAAGCTCCTAATACTTAATAATTTAAATAATGTGAGTGTTTAACAAATGATGAGAAAAACAGACATTTTTCTCCCTGCTTATTCACTCTCTATTTCAACGTGGCAGGGCTTTTCAGTGCATAAAGTGTGTTTAAAAAGGGATAGAGCTTAAGGAATAGGGCATAAGATTAGAAAGTTCAGTGTGGCAAAGTAATTACCTGGCTCTACCCAGACACTTATGGAACTGGTCACAAATTAACTAAAAAAAGTAGATCTCACTGAGCATTATGAGTTGCTAAGTGTGTGCTGAAAGCCGGATCCCTACCTTGTCTCTGATCCCTTGTCTCATAACTTCTCTTTCAGCCTCCATTTTGGCATATTTGGCTTTCCTTTCTTCCTCCTCTTGTCTGAGAGCTTCCTGTCGTTCTTCTTCTTTCTTGGCGGCATCTGGGTCTTTCTCTTCATCCCCACCCAGCATCTTCCCCATATCTTTGGTTGCCCCTAGAGAAAGCACAAGGAAAACTCAACCCTGTAAGAATGGCAAAACCACCAGCATGACAGTTTTTTCCTTCCCCACACTCAGGACCTCCTTCAATCCCCTCTGCATAAGGTTTCTCTTTCCACTGAGGTGCCCACCCTCTGCAGAGTCAACAGGTATGCAAAACACCTATCCTGATCAGGCAGTTTACATTGCACTAGTGGGAGAAGCACAGCAGCATGACACACAGACTACACCTGTAGAGTTACATGACAGTAACACAATTGGTTTGCAGTCTTATTGTGAGCTAGCTGCCATCCACACAATGTTTTCACTCCACCAGCTCAGTCAAGTGACTAAAGATTGATTTTGGAGGGTCTTTAATGTAATAGGCAAGTAACACATCCAGAAAGAAATGATACCAGGGCTAGGAAAGGAATTTGAAATCTCAGTTGCAAGGAAGAGCGATCACAATCTAAATTGTTGCCAGCAACTACATAACCAGTGACAGGTAGGAACACACAGCATTACCAAACGTTTGGATTTTATGATTTCTAGACTCCTACTATGGATCAGAAAGAAGTGGCATCTCTGAATAGCTCTTATCTACCCTTGGACACCACTATCTCTAAAGTTTAGCACATAGGTAGGATACTGTCTCTGCTTGGTCCTCATCCTACCCCTACAGGCACATTGATCTCAAACTTTCAGGCCCTCCCTCAGTTCTTCTGAGACAGCTCTTTTTTGTTGTTCAAAGCATTTGCACAGCCATGGAAATGGAAGGCTTCTTGCTTGTCCCCTGCCCCCCCACAGCTGCATAAAGACCATTTACTCTGTACTTCAGAGGCACTTTTATTAGCAAATGGCTAGCAATCATCCAGCTAGGGAGGAAGGCAAGGGCTGGGGAAAGGGAAAGGGCATTTACTGTGTTAATTCATCATCAAGGCACTGGAAGGCTGCAGCAGGATCCAGATTGGTTACATGAATGAAGTAACGACACATATCCTTTGGGAGTTGTGCTGGCCTTTCCCTGGAGCAGAAAAAACACCCTACATCATTTAGTGAAAAAGGTACCTTCACCTGAGATGAACACTGTAGGTGGTTGGTTAATGTCCTTGGTTTCTGGGTCAGGAAAGCTCCAGCTTGGCTCCTTGCTGGATGAAATTTAACTGAGTTATTATGAGGCAGCCATGTTGTAACACACACACACATGCACATACATATATACACATTTAACATCTCTTGCCTTGCCTAAAGCAGCTATCTGGCCTTTTCAAAGGCTTAGGCTGTCAAATGCAGGAAACACTGTCAAAGTCCTTACAAATTATTTATTGGCATTATTAGAGGCTGAGTGAAGAGAAGAGGTTTTCACAACCCTTTATGACTCTCATAAATTACCTCTTCAGTGCATCAGCAGTGCCAGAATACTGCTCTTGCTTTCCACACAAGTTCGTGGGATGGTGATGGTGCAACCTTGGTTCTTAAAGGGACAAACATCAGCAACATGTCAGGATGATTTCTTCTGAGTTGCCTCAGAAATGACGGCTCCCAGATTAGCTACTGGCTCTAAAAAACCACCAAGGAATTCATTAAGAGGTGAGCAAATCCTGTAGCTTTTCCAGTCCACATTTCTTTTCCAGGTCACATGTTTTCCCAGAACCCTAAATTGAAAGCAGCCCTGGATCAAAAGTAACCCTACAATCCTACAAAGTGTGATGCAGAAATGGTACCTGTACATCTCCCACTCAGTAGCATGGGGAAACGTAGTTTTAAACCTGGAAGATTTGATTCTCATAGACTTTTTTTGCAAGGAGAAAAATAATAGTAAACATGACTGTCCCCATTCAGCTAGATCACCACAAGCCTCTTGACAGTACAATCTTGTTTGGAAACCTTTGGATTAAAAGGAAGAAGACACCCAGGAACCTCAAACAAATCCAGCTGGAATGTTCATGGTCCTAGCTACTGTCAGCCTTCCTCTACTGACATCCTTCTCTGCAAGATCAGAGCAATACAGAAACTCTTGCATTTTGAGGTCAAATTTACTCACTCTGAATTCAGAAAAAGAGAGGTTATTTTTTTCCCTCTAAGCACTACTTCTAGGCTACTGCTAAACTATAATGTCAGCTCAGCTCATCATGTAAGTAGCAAAATTGCAGGGACTTCTTTTTCTTTTATGTCTTGGACAAGACCAAGATTTAGGATACTTAAGGCGTTTGATTTTGCAATGATTCAGCACTCAGGACACCTACAAGGACAAGAATGTAGTTTCAGGATCCTCATAGGCTTTCTTAGTTGACCTGATTTCAAAGTCACGATCTAAATGTGTAGAACGCTGCACTGTGATACCACTGTTAACTCATTGGAAGGAAACATAAGAAGAAAAATTTTACACTACATTTTAATTCCAAATTCTTGTTTTAGTTTTGGTATTGAAAAGCTTTTTTTTTTTCTCTCTCTCTGATTTCTTCTTCATCCTAAACTTTAGGCTTCCTTGTTAACAATCCCTAGGTAACACCTTCTCTTTTCAGCAGTTCAGCAGTGGAGGCTCCAGAGATTTCATTTGCATGCAACTGAGATGATGTGGCTACAGGCACGAGCAAAAGGAAAAAGCAGAAGTTCTTTCCTCTAGCTTTGAAACTTCGAACGAAACAGAGGAAAAGCACACACTTACTGAATCTGTTCCTATAAGCCTGGCTTTTTTTGTCTTCTTTCACATCCCAACCATAATATCTACCTTAACATAAAAAGACAAAGGAAGTGCTGTTCAGTGAGGATCAACATTATTTCCAACATGTCTAGACAAGACCACAGGAAGAACACAGAAAGCTAAAGCTCCAGGGCTGTGTGTGCAGACCATCACCTTTCTGGCTATAATAAACAGCTCTTCCCAGGAAAGATAAAAGATTAAAAGCTTCCATGAGGAAAGATCATCAGACAAGTGGCATGGCAGGCATTCCAAACTAGTAATCATTCCCTTGATCTAGATGGGTTAAAAATCTAGGCCATCAGGTGTTGATCCAAATACAGTAGGTGCATTCAAAGACACTTGCATGGTAGAGTCACTAGTTTAAATTGTCATCAGCTGTCTGAAAAAATTCAATTGTTGGGGAACAGGAGGGTGACATTTCCCAGTGAAACAGCTGGAAAGTTCAGCTTTCTGAAAAGCAGTTTTGCAGCAAAGGCAAAACTGAGGTCTTGGAGGACAGCAAGCTGACCATGAGCCAGTTCCCTGGGGTACATTAAGAGGAATGTAGTCAGCAGGTTGAAGGAGGTGATCCTCCCCCTCTACTCTGCCCTGGTCAGGCCTCACTTGAAGTCCTGTGTCCAGTTCTGGGCTCCACAGTACAAAAAAAAGACAGTGATCTCCTGGAGAGAGTCCGGCAGAGGCCACAAAGATGGAGATGGCCATCTGGACTTGGCACAGGCCACAAAGGGTCTGGAACATCTGCCCTATGAGGAAAAGCTGAGTGATCTGGGGCTGTTCAGCCTTGGGAAGACTGAGAGGGGATCTCATCAACGTTTATAAATATTTGAAGTGTGGGAGACAAAGGGAGATGGCCAACATCCTCTCAGTGGCCTGTGGGGACAGGACAAGGGGAAATGGTCGCAAGTTGGACCACAGGAGGTTCCACACTGATGTGAGAAAGAACTTCTTCATGGTGAGGGTGATGGAGCACTGAAACAGGCTGTCCAGGGTGGTTGTGGAGTCTACTTCTCTGGAGATTTTCAAGACCTGTCTGGATGCCTACCTGTGCGACCTGCTGTGGGGAACCTGCATGGGCAGGGGGGTTGGGCTTGATAGTTTCTAAAGGTCCCTTCCAACCCCTACAATTCTGTGATTCTGTGATTCAAATCTTTATAGTCCCTGTTTGAGAATGGGATTCAACTAGACATCCCCTGTGGATCCCTGCCAACCTCAGATATTTTGATTCTGTAAGACCTCACAAGTAAGTGATTTTACTGGCAATTGAAAGTGACTGAAGTGAATTTTTCAAGGAAAAGGGTAAAGAGCCCATACACGAATGGATCCTGCATCTGAACTGAGGGAAATTAAACTCTTTCACAGCAGGACCTAATCTTCAATAGCTCATTGACATCAATCCATCTTTCACAGAGAAAATGTAAACTCACAGAATCAATTTGCAGGAGCAGTGTTCAAATTTCAATTGTTTTAAAAAAAACAACCAAACAAACAAAACCCCCCAAAAGAAAAAGATTTTTCTAAATATTAACATGCAAAGTTGTTTGCTGAAAAACTGTATGGAACAGGATTAGGAATTTTAAGGATGATTTACAGAGAAAAAGTTTAAAAGGAACATCTTGGGCAATTTTCATTAAGCAAAGGATGATGGAAATTTGCATACACCATTGCTTGAGGTAAGGTAATCAAGTGGAATCAGAATAATTTATTTTGCACAAATCTAATTTCACACTGCAGACAGACAGCATCTCATACATGTCTTTCAAGTGGGCTTCGTTTGTGTGGGCTTAGATTTCGGAGAATGTTGCAGAAACTCCCTCCTCAATTGCAGGAGTCAGAGGAAGCAGTGAGAAGTCTACCTTAAACAGACATGCCCTAAGGAGATTTTGCAGGTGTTTTTTTGGTTGTGCTATTTGTGGCTGAGCCGTATTTAGATGCAACAGATAGGACAACTGATATCTAAATTACAGCGTGATTTTTATCACATTATCCAGACACGTGGAGTTAATCACAGAGTACTGTTCTGAAGCAGCAATGGGTCACTCATTTTTGCAGCACTAGTTCAGTACTAGAACTAAGAAATTTTTACTTATATCACCAGAGACAGACTTTTTCATCAAGGCCATAATGCAAGGCTTATGTATGGTATACAAGAAAACTTTTACCCATTTTAAGATCATGAAAAAGGACGATTTGCCATTATATAAGAACAAAACCTTTACAGAAACTACAAACCAAAGGAATTTCATATGCAAATTCTTCCCAAGTATGAATCATATAAAAAGGAATCAGATCTTGCTCAATTTTTTTGTTCAAATTCTTCTGATGTAAAAGAGTTCCTTTCAAATTATTGCCCTGGCTGCTGTGACATAAATTTCATCTTCTGTTGCAGCCAAGATACACATCAGTAGGCGAGAATCTTATTGACAAAATGCACATCGAACCTCTATTCCCCTTGCCCACAAAATATCATGCTATATTTCCATCGCATTTACCTTTCTCCAGCAAAATCTAACACCTGCTAAGGCTGGTGCTCAAGAATCCCAGTCCCTGGAGGTAGAGAAAGCCTTCTGGCTAACTAGAAAACTTTCCCCTGGTTGAGGAGGATCAGGTTAGAGAATATCTGGAGAAACTTGACACCCACAAATCCATGGGACCTGATAGAATGCTCAGGGAGCTGGTAGATATTATTGCTAAGCTGCTCTCAATCATCTTTGAAAGATCATGGAGAACGGGAGAGGTGACTGAGGTCTGGAGGAAGGACAATGTCACTCCAATCTTCAAAAAGGGCAAGAAAGAGGACCCAGGAAACTACAAGCCAGTCAGCCTCACATCCATCCCAGGAAAGGTGATGGAACAGCTAATTCTGGGGGTTATCAATAAACATCTAGAAGAGAGAAAGGTTACCAGCAGTAGTCAACATGGATTCACCAAAGGGAAATCATGCCTGGCCAATCTGACAGCCTTCTGTGATGGCATGACCAGATGGATGGATGAAGGGAGAGCAGTGGATGTTGTCTATCTTGACTTCAGCAAGGCTTTTGACACCTTCTCTCACAGAATTACAGAATCACAGAACATCAAGTCTAGGAGGGGACCTTGAAAGATCATCATTCTGCCTGAGCAGGAACACAAAGATTAAATCACACAAGAATGCATCCAGATTAGTCTTGAAGGTCTCCAGAAAAAGAGATTCCACAATCTCTCTGGGCAGCCTGTTCCAGTGATTCATCAACCGCACAGTGAAAATGTTTTTCCTTAAATTCACATGGCCAGCTTGGACCCATTGCCCCTTGTCCTGTCACTGGCCATCACTGAGAAGAGCCTGGATCCATCCTCCTGACACTCACCCTTAACATATTTATAAACATTAATGATGTCACCCCTCAGTGTCCTCTTCTCCAAGCTGAACAGACACAGCTCCCTCAGCCCTTCTTCCTAAGGAAGGTGTTCCACTCCCTTAATCATCTTGGTGGCCCTGCACTGGACTCTTCAAAGAAGTTGTATGTCCTGGAACTGAGGGGCCCAGAACTGGACACAATATTCCAGGTGCAGTCTTACTAGGCCAGAGTAGAGGGGCAGAAGGACCTCTTTTGACCTACTAGCCATTCCCCTTATAATAT
>VXBZ01009412.1:16749-49382 GCA_013399135.1 Heliornis fulica
AATACACTGAACAATACTGGTCCCAGTACCGACCCCTGAGGGACTCCACTAGTTACAGGCCTCCAGCCAGACTCTGACCCAGTAATGACAATTCTCTGGCTTCTTCCCTTCAACCAGCTCTCAACCCACATCACTACCCTCCA
The DNA here is from genome assembly GCA_013399135.1 of Heliornis fulica. Lineage (NCBI taxonomy): Eukaryota > Metazoa > Chordata > Aves > Gruiformes > Heliornithidae > Heliornis > Heliornis fulica. The sequence goes on from VXBZ01009412.1 coordinate 16,893, forward strand.
GGACACACTTCCTCCGTTTTCCCACCAGGATCCTGTGGGAGAGAGTGTCAAATGCCTTCCTGAGATCCAGAAAAACCACACCCACTGCCCTACCATCATCCATCCACCTGGTTATATCCTCATAAAAGGCTGTTAGTTTGGTGAATCCATGCTGACTGCTCCTTACAGCCCTCTTATCCTTGATGTCCCTAGGGACAGCACCAAGGATAAGTCATCCCATCACCTTTCCTGGTATTGAAGTGAGGCTTACTAATGAGGATGGCTCTCATTAAATCCTCATTAGTAAGCTTAGGAGGTGTGGGTTGGATGAGTGGACAATGAGGTGGGTAGAGAACTGAATGAATGGCAGAGCCCAGAGGTTCTGATAAATGGTACATAGCCAAGTTGTAACTAGTGGTGTACCACGGGGGTCAGTATTTGGCCTGGTCTTGACATATTCATCAACAACCTGGACAAGGGGACAGAATGCATCCTCAGCAAGTTTTCTGGTAATACCAAGCTTGGAGCAAAGGCTGTCACACCTGAAGGCTGCACTGCAATTCAGCGAGACCTGGGCAGGACGGATTGGGCAAAGGGTAACCACAGGACATTTAACAAGGGCAAATGTAGGGTCCTATGCCTAGGGAAGAACAACTGCAAACACCAGCACAGGTTAGAGGTTGACCTGTTGAGAAGCAGCGCTGTGGAGAAGGACCTGGAAGTTCTGGTGGATGACAAGCTCTCCATAAGCCAGAAGTGTGCCCTCATAGCCAAGAAGGCTAACAGTACCCTGGGGTGCATCAAAAAAAGCATGGCCAGCAGGCCACAGGAGTTTATCCTCCCCCTGTACTCTGCCCTGGTGAGGTCACAGATGGAGAATTTTATGGAATTCTGTCTGTCTCAAGAAAGACAGGGAGCTACTGGAGAGAGTCCAGCGGAGGCTACCAGTATGAATAGAGGACTTGAACATCTCCCCTATGAGGAAAGTTTGAGAGCACTGAGTCTGTTTATGCTAGAGAAGACTGAGATGGGATCTCATCAACACATGAAGTGTGTCAGGGAGAAGCAGGCAGACTCGTTTCAGTGATGTACAGTGACAGGACAAGGGGCAACAGGCACAAGCTAGAACACAGCTCCATCTCGGTATGAGAAAAAACTTCTTTACTGTGAGAGTGACAGAGCATTGGTGCAAGCTGCTGAGAGATTGTGGAGTCTCTTTCTCTGGAGATATTCAGGACCCACATAGATGCGGTCCTGTGCAGCATGCTCTGGGTAATCCTGCTCTAGCAGGGGGGTTGGACTAGATGATCCAGAGGTCCCTTCCAACCCCTATGAATCTGTGACTCTGTGGAAATCATTATATCTGATGATTATACCTGAATGAACTAGACTGTTTGAGAGAGCAGTTCTCAGCACCTGGGTTGAATCCAGTTCCCAATAAGAATTGTTAAATTCAGATTTCAGTTCAAAGATGTGTTGATGTGTACTTCCCATTGCAGTAAATGGAAGCCTACTGTGACCTTCAATTGCTTCTGACTACTACTTAAGAGTGAGTTTTCTTACAGAGACTGAATCACAGCCCAGCAAATGAAGTCCAGAGCTGCACCAAGTTTCAGGTAAAACACACTCCTACCTTTGCTGAGTTCAGATATCTATTTGTCATGTCAATACCTCATATAGAATCCTTGACCTATGTGTCCTACACAATGACAGGATGCCTCTCCACCTATTCTCAGCTAAGCAGCATTCTGAGATCCAGATTCATTCCTATGCACATCATAGTCTGAAATGGAGTGAAAATACAAAACTACTGTTGACGGCATGTTGTCTTTGCAAGTACAAAAAGTAGTCCCACCTCTGTTCTTCACTTAGGAGTAAAACAAAACAATACCTTTAGGAACATTTTTGGAAACAAGAGTTCAGATCCATGTTTGCCATTGAAAGCTGTTTTCCTGCAAATGTGTGCACACTTCCTCAGTGATAAGAACATAGATGCTGCCAATATCTGCCTCCTACTCATTTAATTGGAAGTTTTATTAGCCACCACATGATTCTTTTCCATTAAAATGTAAATGCCACACCAATCTGTTCAGCAGGGAAAAAAAGAAAAATCACCTGACTTCCTCCTGTTAAAAGTGGCAACAAAAATGCAACAGGAGGGCATCGCATGATACTCCAAAGTGGTTCTTGGATGAACAAAACACCATGTTTATATATTAGTGCTAAATAGCTCCAAAGGAACTGCCACAATTTATTGGTTAATTGTAACTAATACACCTACTGAAATGCATCAGTGATTCCTCTTTCATAAACAGAGAACTGACGCCAAGTGCACTTGAGGAGCTCACTTGAGAAATCGTATCTCTGAAAATGCCATTTTCTAGTCTTTTCGGTAAAGTAGGGATCTCTGGTAAGTATCATTAAAATTGTATTAAGTTAAGAAATTCTTAATGAAATTCAAAGCTCAAAGAAGACATGGACCTCTTTCTCTGTTTACTTTTCTAGGAACACTTTCCCTATTTGCTTTTCCAGATGCACTCACCACAAGTGTCTTAAACAACTGAGAAGGGTTGTGTTTATATGCATTTCTGCTCCCTAGGCCAATCTGTAGTTTTAGGATTATATACAGGTCAGTGAGATACCTATCCATTTTAGTGTTAAGTTTTCCAAGATATTGAAGAAAAATAATATTGGAAGGTTACCAGTAAGGTCCATCTGAACACACCAAGTTGTGAGCTATGGATCATGGGTAACTGTGAAAGTTATGCAGTGGCAAAACACAAATGAGTGTGAGGAAGGAGTAGAAAAGGAGCACGCAAAGCTTCATTTTTCTTTGTTTCTAAATTAACGGTATGGAAAAAAGCTATACAAGGCGGTATGGATTTGGGGTTTTTTATTTTGTTCTTTTTAAACTCACATGAAGTGGGGTTATTTGGAACAGTACCTTCCAAATAAATATGAATACAACACATATATTCTGGTCTATCCCAAGAACCAAGAATCAGCCTTATGCTGTTCCTGCAAGCCCTTTGTCAGACCTTCCATAGAAGGACTGGATAGTTGAAGGCAAAACAGTAAATAAGGCTGTGGTCAACAGCTAACTGGCTGCTGCAGTCCTCACTAGACTGCAATACAGACTTGGTCTGCTTTCATACTTTCATCCAACTTCCAATTTTTCTTCCATCTCCATTTTCCAGGTTGTTGGTCTGCTTGTTATTTTCTCAGCATCTGTAGTAATTTCCAGTCCTCAACCTAGCGAAATCGACGGACTAAGCCGTTTTTGTTTTCCAAGAGCTCAGGCTGACATCTAAAATATTCCCTTCCATCAGGTAACCAGGAAAGGAATAGTCTGAGGATACCTGGCACGTAGAACAAAGGCTTCACTAAAACCCATCCCATACAATAGGTACCAAGACAAATAGAGGTAATAGTGAGAAGGTATTCACAGAATAGGAACTGTGACAAGACACTAGGAGACCATTTAGGTGACCAAGCCATTAGGGTGATTCATCAGCACAATATCATCCAGCTTCCTTTTTTCCAGATCCTGGGGTTTTTTTACCACACACTGATCTGTGCTCAAGGTATAATCTCAAAATACTTTCACACCTTGCCATTCCCTGTACCTTCTCCTGAAAAGGGTCTTGTACAAGCAGGAATTTGCTCTGACTCTCTATGTTTAAGCAGAGAACCCTGTATTTTACTGTTTCTGGGACCTTTGCTTCAGTTATTTCCCCTCCTCAGACTCAACTTTCCCTGTCTCTAGTATTTTAGCTCAGTCCTTCTCTGTCCCTCTGCATCCAGCCAAACTGTACTACCCAGAGGTCTCATTGGGAAACAAACTGGTAAGCTGAGCAAAAACTGTGTAACAGTACTTGAAATATTGAAGGATATTTGGAGGTAATCAGAACTCCAGTTATATGGAGACAAATGTCTCTTCTCACCATGGTAGTAATGTTTCATTTCCCTTATACACCTGAAGGCAGACTTTAAAAGGTGATGTTAAAGGCCCTTTTTCAAACCTGACATAAATCCATTTGGAGGCGCATACAACTTTTCATTAATTATTTTTTGGGGAGATAGAAGTAGGTTTTTACATGTGCAAAAGCAGTGTTTCACTGTGCAGCTGGATACCAAAGCCGAAAACCAAATGAGGTAGATACCCTTGTCAACTGAACATAAGTTTTCCTAACTTACAAGCTGATGTAGAGTCTTCTTTAGAGACAAAAGAAAGTATTCTTCTTAGAGAAGAACCTGCCACCCTAGCTGGCTAAAATATTCCTACATCAAAAGAAGTGTGGCTTCTTTTGATGTAGGTGGCCAGCAGGTCGAGGGAGGTGATTCTCCCCCTCTACTCTGCCCTCGTGAGACCTCACCTGGAGTACTGTGTCCAGTTCTGGAACCCCTCAACATAAGAAGGACATAGAGCAGTTGGAGAGGGTCCAGAGGAGGGCCACAAAGATGATAAAGGGGCTGGAGCACCTTTCCTATGAGGACAGGCTGAGAGACTTGGGGCTGTTCAGCCTGGAGAAGACGAGGCTCCGGGGAGACCTTATAGCGGTCTTCCAGTACTTCAAGGGGGCCTACAAGAAAGATGGGGAGGGGCTGTTCGGTAGGGCCTGTTGTGACAGGAGAAGGGGTAATGGTTTCAAAATAAAGGGAGGGAGATTCAGATTGGATATTAGAAAAAAGTTCTTCACTGTGAGAGTGGTGGAGCACTGGAACAGGTTGCCCAGGGAGGTGGTGGATGCCCCATCCCTGGAGACGTTCAAGGCCAGGTTGGATGAGGCCCTGAGCAACCTGATCTAGTTGGGGTTGTCCCTGCTTCTTGCAGGGGTGTTGGACTAGATGACATCTGGGTGTCCCTTCCAACTCTAGCCATTCTACGATTCTATGTTTTTTTCCTCTGTGAAATCTCCATCACTGCACAATGAGAGATTCTCTCTAGCTGTGCAGAGCAGTACAGTAACTTGCACAAAAACCAAGGTGTAATCTCAGTGGTACTTGTGCATTTGTAATACAAATGGATGTTATAGTTCCTCTTCTATTTTCTCATTCTAGCTTACAGCTATTAATTAATGTGAATTCTTCAGTTTGCATATGATTTTATTCCTTTGCACTACTGCTAAGTCCTTTTTGTATTGCTTCAACTAGAACAATAAAGTTGCCAATGCAGGACCCAGAACTGAGCCTTGTTTGTTATTTGTTATTGGTTTTGTTCAGTTTTTTTTTTTCAATTACCAATCATAATTTCCATTTCATGACAAACTAGAAGCAGCCACTGTGAAAGTAGAAATCTCTTGTTCAGAATGACCCAATGGGGCTTTTTCCAGGTTGAAGAAGGTACTGCATTTTATAATCAGTTTGTGAAAGATGTCAAATACTGTTGATGGCTTGTCTGTGGTATCTCATTTGTACACATCAGAGACAGTTTTCTTCTTACTTCTTATTGTGCTGTGCACATTCAATTTAGTATACTTAGTATCTATGAGCAATGAAATGTTCACTTCACTTGATTGACGAGCTTGCAAACCTCCTCTGCTGTTAAAAAAAATAAAATCACACTTCCTAGTTGAAATAGTTTATATTCCCTGATGGACTTTCATTCATTCCTGTCCTGCTCTCTGACCCCTACAAGCCTACAAGGTATCATAAAAAAAGTCTTTTTCGATAAATAAGTGTATTGTATGCTAAACAACTATTAATATCGTAAGATGGTACCATTTCATGTCAGAAATTTACAAGATAATGATACATCACAAGATGATTAGATGAATGCATGTAAATGTGGGAAGACAGAAGCTGTGGAAAGACGTGCTATGGGGAGGTTTTCATCTACCTCTGAGCTGGGCATGAGATTTTGCAGCAGAAGAAAACCTAAGGCTAGTAGAGGTGTCTTGATTATAGTCTTCTACATTTTGGTTTTGAAAGGTAAAAAAGTCTCAATTCCACACACACACATCTCACATTCTGCAGGAGACTGGTTTTCTTTCCATCCAAGTGCACCATTCTGCAACACTCAAATCACGATGAAGTTCTTCTACCATTGTCTTTGTAGACACCAGACTCTTAAGAAAGGCTGACACTTGCTTCCATCCATGGTAAAAGCAACACTCCTGTTGATTGCAAGTATACTGTTTGGAAAACTGGTGAGCTCACCTAAGCAGACGCCATTGAAGAGTAGAACAGAAAACTAGCTCAAAGAATAGAGATTTTGTGAAATATTTAATGCATAATTTATATTCCAGTGCTGTTACAAAAAGGCTTTATTACAGTGTGTGTATGTGTTTAAGTAGCACACCCACAACTCCAGCTTTGTTATAGAAAGGAGCATCTAATGATGCACATACACAGCTCAGTGTGAGCAGGGCCAATGTGTCATAGTCAGCCAGCCCCAGAAAGATGCCTTGGGTTAGCGATATACCATCACACTAATCCAGTGCATCACCTTACTGGTCTAGATCCCTCCAAAGGTAAAAATTAGGCTTCCATTTCTATGTACTCTCCACAGACATTTTCACAAACAGATATCTTGCAGGAGCATTCTCCCTTCCTCACCCCACACAATTGCCAGTGTCCACTGTTGAAGGCCACCAGGTCACTACAGCTGTGCAATGACGGGACAGAAAGAAGGCATTGTTTTCTGAGACCCACATGGAGCAGGCACATTCCTGAGTCTCTTTTTACCTAACTCCTGCCAATTAAATCCTGCTATAAAGAAGCAGAAGGAAAAAGCAAATTAAAAAAAATATAAAGAAAAAAGGAAATAAAACCAATCACCAGCCTTCAGCGCCCAGTAATAAGAGGATATTCAACCATTGTGTATTCTACATTGTGTATTCAACCCAGCTGCTTACAGGTAAATTTCACGGGAGCAGAAATTAAAATGATGCAGACATGATGGAGAGTAATCAAGGTGTACCAAACTGAGCTGCTAGTTGGGGATTGCAAATCTGACTGATCTTTTGGAGAGACTTTATTATTCCATGATACCTAGGTGGACAGACTTCAACGTAGGCTGCAAAGTGTGTGCAATCCTAGTTAAAAAAAACTCTGCCTTTCCTTCAGACACATAATTTTAATATGGGTTCAGCTGCACTACACCAAAATAACAAGCTATTCAGTGTGCAAATTATTATTTTCAACTATTACATTACACAACTTTTTTTTTCCTAGAAGAAAAGAAAGTGCCTTTTATGAATGGGCAAGAGATTAAGAAACAGGTTAAGAAGAGAGAAACAGGACTGATACAGGTTAGGATTACAGGAGGTTCTGTTGCTGTCTCTGTTTCAGAACTGCTGTAAGCACCTTTGGGATAAAGCTTCACAATGTCCCCACTTCTCCTTCTCAGGATTATTTTTTGTCTTCTCTGTCTGCACTGTAAACTCTCCAGAGGCAGGCTTTTTTGAGCCAGATCTCTAACAATACCTGGAAGGGTGCAATCCCATTCTCAGGGGAACACTCCGTGAAACCTCTCAATCAAAAGCAGGGATAACTTCCTGTATACCACAAATGCAGCAGCATTTGTTCCTGTTCTGATCGATAACCCCTGGTAAATGTTTGTCTTGTCCTCTTCACCTCTGTGTTCCAGCTAGGGTGCAGCTATAAACAATCTCTGCAAACCAGCTGCCCAGGTTCTCTTCCTACTCCATGGAGATCTACTCGAGAGAGTCACAGACCTTGGGATGAGATTCTTCTGGCCAAGTGGAAGCATCTATTTTAGGTGGGGAATTCTCCTATGAACTTGCTGGCTGGATACCTACTGATGGAGAAGAGGAACCAAGCACCTTGTTCACAAGCCCAGCTGCACTGTAACATTCTGTCTTTAACCATATGCAACTTGTAGTTAGTTCCAACACACATTAGGACTTGAAAGCAGGTCTACTTGACACAATATTTATTTGCCTGAGATTTACAACTGTTTCAGTCCCATTTCCCTGTTTCACAATAATTATTTATTTGGGCACAGAAAGAACAGATGAATAAAAACAAAAACCACCACCACCAACAACAAAAAACCCCAACAACAAACAAACAAACAAAAAGAAACCACCACAACATGCAAATCTCTGCTGCTCTAAAAGATTCCTTAAATTCATGCTAGAGAGAGATCCTAGACCCTTTCTGTGTCCTTCGGAAAAGACAGTCTTGTCCATGGTTTCTGATTGATGGGGATGATGAGCCTATCCAGGAAGACCAGACAACATCAGCCTATGAGACAATCCTGCTGACTGGATTCTCCCTGTTGTTTCAAAGAAAAACAACAGAGACGGGAACAACACAATACAACAGTAACTTTGGTGACATGTTTAACACTTCCATATATATATAGTGGTTCACAATTTGCAGCAGTCTCAAACCTATCTAGCTAGAGCCATGAAACCAAAGAAGTCAGAACAACATGACTTTTCCCTTCAGTGGAGGCAAGTCACCTATCTCTGAGGCCATAGAGGGGCATTACTTAAAGAAATGTGGCCATTTGATGGCAGCAATACAGCAATACCCTGGTGCTGTGATGCTTCTTGGAATCTACAGTAATATCAGTGGGATGGTTCTATACCAGGCAGAGAAACACGTTCTTGAGAAAGGTCTATTACTCAAATTAGATGCTTGTAAACTTCAACTTACTGCATACAATCTAGGTCTGCTTGAAGAAACATTAACATACTTTCTGCCAGTGATTTGTCATGTTTTCTCAAGCCTGGGGGTCAGTAGGCTATTAGTAGGGGAGATATGGTTTTCATGAGAAGCTGTGGGACTTCCATCATCAAGAAACAACAGTGATTGCAGACACACCACACCCACAAAGAACCTCTTTAAATTTAGTTTGCTCTCAGCAGTTTCTTCAAACACCCACAGACAGAAACATAACATATATGCACTCACACACACAAACTTTGTATCTGCTAGCCAGACTAGCTCTCTCTTCTCTCTGCAGCTTGGGCTATTTCAGTACTGTGTGGGAGTTTCATCTAGGATGCAGCACTGATGAAACATAAATAAAACCTCAAACACACAAATCTATCTGGAAGCAAAAATTCAGACAGTAAAAGGCAAAGTGTGCCTCTAGGAGTTTCAGAACAGAAGCTATCAAAAGCTGTTACCTTCCATGAATTTAAAAAAGAAAAGAAAAGAAGAAAAAAAGTTACTTCAGAGATGTGACTTTTTCTGAAATCGTTCATGTCATAACCCCAATAAGATTATTAACATATCTGACATCATTTGAGATGACAGGATTCTTTGTCAATGTCTGAAAAGTTTCCTTAACAAAGGGAATTGTGTGGCACTTTTCATAATCCCTATCCTTGCAAAGCACTGTCAAAGCTGGGCTGGAGTCCGCGAAGGGGTACACACACATATCCCTGCAGAACAAGAGCAATGTAATTTACAAAGGTTTATTTTTCATGGAGGGGCAATTAAAGAGTTCCAGGTTGCAAGGACTTCCTTGGTGAAACAGGCAGAGGAGTGTGGTTTTGACATCGCATCAGAGGTGGTGCTTCAAATCCCTGTACCAGGGTTTCTCACCCAGAAGCCTCTGTGTTATGGGCTGCTGTGCCCTAAGCCATTCATTCCCTCCTCCTGATGAGGCCGTCATGCCCTGCATCCCTCCAACAGCTGTGCCCACTCTCACCCTTCCCCACCAATCATCCCTGGATTTGCCCATCACTGTGGCTTGAGAGAGCCACCACCCTGCAGATGCTCCCAGGCCATTCTCACATCCTGCTTACCTTGGTGTCACTGTTTCTGATTCATATTGGTTCTTCACAGTGTGACCAATCTCCTCTCTCCCCTCAGCATACAGACACACCTTGGAGACTTTCTCCTGGGGCAACAGTAAAACCTTTAACACATGGATTGCTGCTACCTGCAGGCAAGCTTGGAATGCAGGACTGAGTATCCCAGTCTGCTGAAATAGGTATGTCATGGATGAAGTTGCTTTTCTGACCACCTTCCTCTATAATTTAGAGCTGTTTGCAACTGGAGTCAGAACCAGTTCATGAAAGAACTAGCACATACTGCCCAGTGTATTTTCTAAACACAGTTGCCTGTCCCAGTGGACTTGGGCTGGTTGCTCCTATGAAACTTAGCATGACTCCATGCAGATCACTAAATAGCCTATTTTCAGAAAGCTGATAAAATGAAAAAGATCTCCAAAAGATGCAGCAGAAGGAGTTCTAGAGCAGTTAGACACTACTGAGTTCAAAGTTTTCAAGAAACCTGAGATGCCAAACTCTGCCATAAGAAACAAAGAACTGAAGTCTTTTTCAGCCTGAGACATATGGCTTTAATTGAAAAAAAAAAAAAAGTAATTCAAAAAATCACAATGGCAAGGCAGTTGTAAACATAGCATATTGTTTCATATGCTAAAAGGCTGGAAGTGCAAATGGCAAACAGAAAAACTAGAAAATAAAAAAATAAAGCAAGATAAAAAATTTTCTTAATATCTAAATTAAAGAAAATTTTTGCTGAACTGTTGTTCATGCTTCCAGTTTGATAATTAGGTAGGATGTTTGAGGTTATTTTCAAAACTGTCATGGTTGGATTATTCTGTGATGATTGTATCTCAGCTTTGGATCACCTGTTCTGGCTGTGTTCCCTTCAGATTCTTGTGAAAATTAACCCTGCCAGACAATCAAAATTAATGATTAGATTTAAAGCATATAGCTTTAAATGCAACTATTAAAAGTGCCTTATTTCTGATTCATACCAGAAGTTAAATTAAGCCAATACCAGACAGTCCTTCTGTGTCCAAAAAAAACCAAGAAAAGTAAGGGACATACATATGTTCCTATAGTCAAAATAACTTCCATTTACATTTATCATAGAATTCTTTGTGTTGGAAGAGACCTAAGAGAACACACCCCCTGTCCTGGGCAGGGACAACCTCCACTAGATCAGGTTGCCTAAAGCCTCATCCAACCTTAAGGCTTCACCCAGCCTTAAAGAATTCCAGAGATGGGACTTCCATAACCTATCTGGGCAACCAGATCCAGAGTCTTACCATCCTCAGAGTAAAGAATTTCTTCCTAACATCTAATCTTCACTCTTTCAGACTGTAGCCATTCCCTTTGTCCAATCACTACATGCCCTGCTGATCAGTCCCTCTCCCGCTTACCTGTAGGACCCCTTTAAGTATTGGTAGGCATAATTAGGTCTCCCCAGAGCCTTCTCTTCTCCAAGCTGAACAAGCCCAACTCTTGCAGCCTGTCTTCACAGAAGAGGTGCTCCAGCCCCAAATCATCTTCATGGCCCTCCTCTGGACTTGCTCCAACAGCTTTATGTCTTTCCCATCCTGGGGACCCTAGAGCTCGATGCAGTGCTCCAGGTGGGATCTTAGAAAGGAACAGTACAGAGGCAGAATCACCTCCTTTGACCTGCTGGCCACGCTGCTCTTGATGCAGCCCAGGACATGGTTGGCCTTCTGGGTTGCTAATGCACACTGCTGGTTAGAGGACAAGGCAGGATTTCCCCCTTGTGAAGATCAAAGGATTCACTGAAATAGTCCACAGTGAATGCCTAGTCGGCCATCAACTTCTGTGGGTTTTCCATAAAGACCAGTTACATAACCCTGTCCGAATTATATAAAATCCTAATTCAGCAGCAGCCTTCTCACGCATAACTCAGAGGAGAACCCAAGCACACAGAGAACAGAGTTTAAATAGCTTTGTTCTTGGCGTCTCTTTCATATTTGGTCTCCATCATAGCAAGACTTTCACAAACCTTCTAGAACACAGAAACCTCAGCATAAATGTTCTTAGAAGGAAGGAATTTAGATTTTCTGGCAAAATTTTATAGTAATTTACTTCTGGAGACAAAAGGCATGCAGCAAGTGCTTTTAAACACCAAGTGAGCAAAGATCTCTTGCAAGTCACCTTACAGCCAACTTGTACAATCAAGTTGTGCATGTTCTATTTTCATTCTTCCATCAGTAGCTCCTTCCCTCACCCTTTTTAATATATAGGCCATGCCTGCTATTGATCCATGCATTTTTCAGCACGGTATGGAGTTACCTCAGTCTGTAGAATTACTCAGTAAAGCTCAAGGGATCAGGAGATAATTGGGCAAAAAAAAAAAAAATTGATGCCATTTCTGTACTTTCTTCTTACTGCAGGAGAGTCAAAAGAAAATTGAAGGGCATGGAACACTTCTGAATCAGAAGAAAATAGTTTTTGCAAACTTTTCTATAGAAGATTTTTAAACATTGCCCAATTTGATATTTTGTCATGGCTGCTGAGCACGACATTCCTCATGCCCCTTCTGAGTGGGATGGGAAGAACAATGGGGAGAAAGAGGCAAACCATGGGGGTTGGGATAAGGGCACTTTTCTGGGTCAGAAAAGAGAGGGGGAAATAACAGCAATAGAATTTATCACAGAGTATAGGTGATACACAATACAGCTTGTCACCTATGACCACCCCAGAGTCTGTCCAGAGCCGCGCTGTGCCTCCTTAATAGCCCCCTTTTATCCTGAGCATGATATCACAAGATATGGAGTACCCATTTGGCTAGTTTGGGTCATCTGTCCTGGCTGTGTCCCATCTCAGCTTCTGGTGAAAATTAACTCCATCCCAGCCGAAACCAGAATGACTTTCAAATCCTCATTTAGGGATGAAAGATTAAAGATTTTAATGGTACAGAGTTCTAGATAAACAAGAACTCACAGAAACAGTAAATAAATCACAGAAATATTGCATAAATGAGACAACAGTGCAGTCCTAAAACTAAACATATTTTTATAAATGCCTATCTAGTGAAAAATACAAGGAAATGGTTGTGTAAGACTGTTGGTTTCATCTGGAGTCTCATGGGAATAGTTTACTGTCTAAGCAACACAGCTCAATTCACCCTGTGTTCATTACTTGGTGCATGATACTTTCTCTTGCACTCTGGAGCAACTATTGCAAACAGTGGTCAGGATTGCTCAGACACCAACTACAACTCATGGAAATGTGGTGTTGCTTTTTCCTTTTCTCTTTGGGACCTTCTGTTTATTGTTGTAGGTCTACTAAGCCTATACTCTAGAGACAGTCTGTCTTCCTTGCTGTCCTGCAGAATGGAGGGCACAGCAGAGCCCCTCACAGAGCCACAGCCACGTCTAGTGCCTTATCTGTAGGAGACTGAGGGGATAGCCATGTCAAAAAAACTGATGAGTTTGCTCTGGGCAAGGTGTATATTATGTGTTTCTCAGTACTCTACTGGCAAAACTGATAAACGGGATTCTCTTTTATAGTTCCTGCCAAGGGGATAAAGAATGTACTTGCAATAAAAAATAACCAGATGTCATCTAAAGGGACCTGGACAGGCTGGAGAAGTGGGCTCATGTGAACCTCATGAGGTTCAACAAGGCCAAGTGTGTCCAGTTCTGGGCCCTCAGTTACAGAAGGACATACAACTCCTTGAAAGAGTCCAGCACAGGGCCACGAAGATGACGGAGTGGAACACCTTCCTTAGGAGGAAAGGCTGAGGGAGCTGGGTCTCTTTAGCTTGGGAAAGAGGAGACCTAGGGGTGATCTCATTAATGTTTATAAGTATGTAAAGAGTGAGTGTCAGGAGGATGTATCCAGACTCTTCTCAGTGATGGCCAGTGATAGGACAACAGGCAATGGGTCCAAGCTGGAACAGAGAAAGTTCCATCCGAATATAAGGAAGAACTTTTTCACTGTGAGGGTGACAAGAGCACTGGACCAGGCTGCCCAGAGAGATTGTGAAGTCTCCTTCTCTGGAGACATTCAAGACAAATATGGACATGTTCCTTTATGACCTAATCAGGTGATCCTGCTTGGGCAGAGGGATTACACTAGATGATCTTTCGAGGTCCCTTCCAACTCCTAACATTCTGTGATTCTGTGAAGTGCAAGATCCTGAACCTGGGTTGGGGCAATCTTTGTCAGAAGTACAGGCTGTGAGATGAAGTGATAGAGAGCAGCCCTGAAGAGAAGGACTTGGTGGAGTTGGTGGACAAGAAGCTTGTCATGAGCCAACAATGCATGCTAATGTCCCAGAAGGCCAACCATGTCCGGGGCTGCATCCAAAGGAGCGTGGCCAGCAGGTCAAGGGAGGATATTTTCTCCCTCTACTCTGCTCTCTTGAGACCCTACCTGGAATACTGTGTCCAGTTATGGAGCCTCCTACATAGGAAGGACATGTAACTGTTAGAATGAGTCCAGAGGAGGCTACAAAGATGATCAGGGGCTGAAGCATCTCTCCTATGAAGTCAGGCTGTGAGAGCTGGGGTTTTTCAGCCTTAAGAAGAGAAGGCTCTGGAGAGATCTTATAGCAGCCTTCCAGTCCCCAAAGGGGTCAACAAGAAAGCTGGGACAGGATTTTTTAGAAGTGCTTGGAGTGATAGGATGAGGGAGGATTGTTTAAAATTGGAAGGGGATTGGATTGGATGTTAGATTTTCCTAATATTGGATATTAGGAAAAAATTCTTTCATCAGAGTGGTGATGCCCTGGCACAGGTTGCCCAGGGAAGTAGTGGCTGCCCCCTCCCTGGAGGTGTTCAAAGCCAGGTTAGACAGGGCATTGAGCCACCTGGTCTAGTGAAGATGTCCCTGCCTGTGGCAGGGGGTTGGAGCTTGATGATCTTTTAGGTCCCTTCCATCCCAAACCATTCCATGATTCTGTGATTCTATGACTTACTTTATGATTGTCCAGCACAATCAACCAGGATTGCATTCTGTTCTTCAAGCATTTAAAGGTGGGGGAGTGGTATTCCTCATAGCCATGAAGGCCCACTATATTCACCTGGTGTATAAATGACTACTTCATAATTTGAGATTCCAACATCATACTAAAAATCTTCATTTGAAAAAAAAAATATTTTGGTAAATGCATAGTCTATGCAGGCAATGTCTTGAACCCATGTATTCACAGATCTGCATCCAAATTATTACTAAACCAATGTTTCACATTAGAAATGTGCAGTACTCAATGGCTTGTTCAAGTAGCTTAATCCTGTCATGGAAAGATCACAATGAGGTTTCTTACCTGGAGGAAGGTTGACTATTAAACACTCTTATTCCACTGTTGTTTGCCAGTCCGTTCCCTATGGTCTCCGTTGAATGCAAATATGACTCAATGTGTCATTACTAACAAAATGGTACCAGAAATAGACTCATGCAGACTTAGGGATAGAGTAATTCAAAGATAACATGGGACTTCAGCTGACTTTGAATGGAAAATTCTACAGCTCTGAATTTGGTCCAGGCATCCCTGTCTCCTCTCCTGTAGATTCAAGTAAAATACTCACACAGCTTATTCGCTACACTCACCTCTCTGCTGCAAACCTCAGCACTGCAGTAACTTGCAGTAGGTGAGAGGAGAGAATACTTTTGTCAGTTACCAGACAAAAGATATTTTTGGAAGCAGCAGAGCTCATGTACCTACCAAGATGTGTGCTTGTAATAGTAGCTGATGCACCTGGATGAACCCAGCCTGGAAGTATCCAAAGTAGGTCCTCCGCCACATTGCCTTCCAAGCTTTTGGAGATTTGACCAATGGTGTTGGTTAGGCAGTTCCCAGCCAGCTGGGAGCCCTCTGACCACCCATTCCAAAAGGGAGCAGGAGAATACCTAAAAGCATGTCATCACATCTGTGACTATCCATAAAACTTCATCAGAATCCAGAACCAGAGTGTTGACTGCGTGCCGAGTGCTGTGTTTTCCTACTCCAGAACAAAAGATAAAATAACTGGGATTTTACTACCTACTTTCTATGATAGAATGTGGAATTAGAATCTCATGAAAAACACTTATCCCTTGAGGGAGTACTGCTATTACACCCCTTTGCTATTCCCCATGCCCACAAACCTTGAGACCCAAGGGACCTCAAGGACCAAATAGAAAGCTTTCAGTACCAAACAAGGAAACCTGATAAAGAGATACTCCAAGCCCACAAGCTTCAGCTGGGATAAGCTAGTGCTGGAGAAAGAAACTGCTTAATTCCCTTGTCAACAATGCACTAAAAGCACATTTCTTCAGTGCAACCCAGCACTGACCGGCACACATATTTCCTACTAGGGAACTAGTTCAGGCTAAGTCTTTTATATCCTTAGCCCTTGCTCTAGAATCAACAGTCACTGGAGCAAGGTTGACATGACACTACAAACAGCAACCTTCCAGGACTATAACTAACTTGCTGTTAAAGACATCATACAGCATGTGGCCTGCTGTATTTGGTATTTTCTGCCCAACCTACAGTGATTTAGTTATGCACAGAGACTGTCTACAGGCAAAAGGAAGAAAGGGCACAATTAACAGCTTTACATAAAGAAAATACTCTTCACTTCAATAGCTAATTAAATACATTTAGGAACCTCATTTACAACCCAGAACTGTAGGCATAAGGAAGGACATCAAAATGACATTGAGATGTTTAACAAATGCACTGCAGAAGAATTTGTAGGAAGGACTGTTATTTTCAGTCCATCTGTGACCTCAGCTGCAAATGGATTCTATCTCATTTTTGCAGACAGATAGGCTGCAATACTGAGAAGCTGTCCATTTTTCCTGTGAAAAGATAAGAGCCCACCATTCATTCTATGCATTGGAAAAATAAAAAAGAAAAAGGAATAAAAATAGATTCAAAGATATATTCTCAGCTATAGAAAGTTCACATTTTAAATTGTTGAAATAAACTTTCTGATCAAGGGTTAAAAATATTTTCTAGCAATGAAACAAAGATTACCATCGTCCGCTAACAGAAATGGTCTGAAGTGCTATGCTGACAGAAGCACAGTGCATTTTGTGAAGTGTGTATGCAGCTAGCACGTGTCATGAATAAGCATAGGTTCACATAAATATATAATTTAGACTCTTTTTGCTCTGCAGGAAAGGTCTGTGCAGCTTGTCAAGGTAAGCAAGATGACAGGATAGTAGGTCATCAAGGGTGATAGCTATGGGACCGCTTCAATCCAAAAACCTAATAATCGAGTGGAAATTTCTGGTCAGGGAAAACACATATTGCTGGAGCTCTAGAGAGTCAGAAATGATCTAGAAGGAATGATCTTCACGCTCTCTAAATTCAAGAGGGAAGCAGGAACTAACAAAGCAGCTGGTTTTAAATAAAGTTACTCTGAAGGAAGCTCCAGAGAAACAGAAGAATGTGGTTATCCATAAAGCAAGTGAAACTCCTCACCACAGGACACTGCAAATCCTATAAACTTTCAGGGCATGGAGAAGAGAACACAGAAGATCAATAACAAAAAGAGGGCTACTAAAACTAAACAAACTACTTTCTGTTCAAGAAGTTCATGAATCAGCACTGTTGGAAGCTGGGAAAATATCTGGAAAAACATGATTCTAAACCTCCTCTGTGCTTGTAGTCTCCACTACGAGCAGCAACAGAAATCAAAACATGACTTTACATATTCTATTACAAATTTTACAACAATTTCCGGAAACTGAATCACATCATTTTCTCTTGTGTCCCATCAAGACATGATTTCCTCCTCTTCTTTTATTACCCAC
The DNA here is from genome assembly GCA_013399135.1 of Heliornis fulica. NCBI lineage: Eukaryota > Metazoa > Chordata > Aves > Gruiformes > Heliornithidae > Heliornis > Heliornis fulica. The sequence continues at coordinate 34,343 of VXBZ01009412.1, forward strand.
AGTGAAAGCAGTGTGTGGGTATTTTTATGTGTATTTGACAATGTTAGTACGCGGTATAGACAATGTCTTTGGTGTTTAGCAGTTAAAAAAAGACTTACCATTAGAACATTTATCTGGGATAGAACAGCCAGGACAGCTGACTAAACCCAGCCAAAGGGATATTCCATACCATGTGACATCATGGTCAGCATGTAAAGCATATTATAAAGCATATAAAGCAAATAAAGCATATAAAGTGAGAGGTGTCTGCTCCAGGACAGGCTGGTCATTGGGCTGGGTGAGCAAACTGCATTGTGTATCGAGCTTTTTGTATATTCTATTATAAATATTGTTGTTGCTATTTTCCTCTCCCTTTGCTGTCCTAGTGAACTGTCCTTATCCCAACCCATGAGTTTTACCTGTTTCTTTTGATTCTTCTCTCCATCCTACCAGGGGGAGCAGGGGGCACATAGGGTTGAGCAAGCTGCCATGTGGGGCTCAGCTGATGACTGCAGCTAAACTAGCCTAGACTAAATTATCTAAATTATTATTAAACCAATTAAACTAAATTATTATAAAACCAAAGCTAAACTAAATTATCACACTTTCTTCCAACCCTTTCCTAGCTGGGCATGAACTTCTTAAGTTCACAGGAATAGATTTTGTCAAGGGAAGGATGCTTGACTTCAGGCTGACATCACTTTCACAGATGAACTAAATACTGTGACAAAGTGTTTGCTAAAAGTTGGACTAGCTCTTCGTTCTGACCATCCCCTGCTAATGAAATGATTTTGTGTTTCCTGTTACGGAAGCAATCAACATGAAGAATGTAATGTGAAGAAGACATATTTACTGCCTGACTTAACATAGCTAAGATGAACTTTCAGTGTTTCAGCATAATTAGAATAATTTTCCAGCACTCTTTTTTAATTTCACATAAATGTGAGGTTAGGTAGAGAAGCGGGCTGTAAGCCATGTAATGGTCACATAACTGCTAGTGAAGGAGAAAATAGAGCTAGACCAAAAGGAGTATCATCCTTTAACACATAGGACATGTCTAAGTATTGGTTTATGAGTCTAACAAGACCCAGCGTACTATGAAAGGTCAACATCTCTTTGGTTACAGACCTTCAAATTAAGTATTCAGATATTATTTCTGCTAGTAATTTGAAGGTACAAACAACATATACACTCAGGGAAGGCATTTAGAAGATAATATCCCTAACACCAAATAAGAGGCATTTTACAAGTTCACTTTTTTTTTTTTTAACTTTGGGATTTAGCATATTGTGTTTCTCTGCTGTGTGAGGAGTGTTTTTATTACTCTGGAAGCTTTGAAATAACTAGATCAACAAGAAATCCAAGTAAGCTTCAGGGTTTTGGAGTTCAGTACAGAGACTAACACTGAACTTCAGTGTAAAATTGAAAGTCGCAACAGAAATTAAAAATGTCATCAGACTTTGCATCAGGACAAGGAGATCCTTTCAAGCCCATCACTAAATACTGTCTTTATACATAAATACAGACTTTATACTTGAACTGAAAAAAGATACATTGCTTGTTCTTTACAACTTCATCTTTTTCAAGAAAGTAAATGTATCTTCTTGAATCCCAAGATGTCCATAAATTTGAAAACAGTTCAATTGAAAAAAAAAATATTGTCATAAAGTAAGCCGAGTGCTTTGATAGGCTACATTTTGCTCATGAGTGCTTTTCCATTAGTAGTTGTCAAACTTCGTCTGTGAGGTTTCATCTGTGATAGGCAATGTGCCGTCTGCGTGAAATTCAGAAAGCAATAATCCTTCATCTCCCCATCTGCTCATTGACAGAATTACAGGGCACCCCACTGGTCATGCTTTGTCAAACACTGACACAAGTACTTTTCATTTGAATTGCAAATTTTTGAGCTATTTATCTAATAGAAATTTTCTTCAAAGAGGCATTTATAGGTAGTAGACTCTTCCTTGGCGTGGGAAGAATGGAAATAAGTATACTCAAGAATTTTATATTTTGTTTAGGCATCTGCCTAAATGTGTGATGGCTGTAGATCATGCTGTTGCACTGAATGCTGGACCACAGTGTAACTGAGGTACATGGATGAAAAGGTACTTGCCATGACAGGGTCTGGTGCTTGGAACCTTCATTCTGTTCTGGAAGCAGGTAAAGAATTCCCTGCCAGACTACAAATTTCTGCTCTTACTCATGAAATTATACACACCAGCTGAGATTTTGCCTTCAATTACAGAGCTGGATTGTTTCCATCCTCCCACTTCATCCTTCTTACTCAGTCCTCATGCTGTAACCCCATATATCCCTGGGAAAACCTTTGCAAGGCTTCTCTAAAAATGGATGGGAACCTATGGCAAAAGGATTTTCTATGTTGAGGACTGATATCACCTACAGTTCCTGGAACCACAGCTTGCACTATTTGCTCACAACATGTGGGGCTGAACACAAGACCAGACCATTTTTCAATATCCTTAATAATCCCATGCCCAATTAGCCATCAGTATCTTCTAAAATAGGAAGCCTTTTTGCTGGGTATAGATAACATATGTATTGCTAGTACACACTATGGTCAACTATTCATTCCTGTCCCTTCTTTTTCCTACCAGAAATTATCTTACTAAATTCTTCAATTCCAGCCATGTGGCTGTGATCCAAGGTGAATCTGTGAAACTAAACTGGCCAATTTGATTGGTCTGGAAGACCTCAAGTGTCAATGAAGCAGCTCAAGCAACACTTCTCTAATTTTTCAGTACATTCACCTGTCCAAGGAACCTCATGATAGCATAAAGGTGTTTCAAATCCACTGTTGCTCACTCCCTGGCAAAGAAAAGACCAGGTTAAAACACTATAAAGCATTTCTATGCAAAGGCTGATTGTGTCTTTTGAGTGAATACCTGCATGATTGTGTAAACGTACAATTAGGTAATTATACTCTCTTCCCATGCTCCTCAACCAATTTCTATTTGACACCATGCTGACAAAAGTACTGGGACTATAAAAAATGCAGTTGCCTAATAACAGACTTTGAGTTGCATCTATTGTACAGTCCAGGCAACAATGAGAGACTCTAGCCTAGTATTAGGTGACTGTTCTCAAGAATGATAGCTGTGGCTATGTATAGTGAATTCCTGCTGCCCCAGGCACCACAAACAGCATTAACACCACAAAAGAATGCCAAATTTTTCCAGAAGACTGGTGCTGTAATACACATCAGAGTATCCAGTCCTCTTGCCAGTACCACCAAAGACCACTCCTGGCAGTAGATTCTTCCCACCTACGTCATCATGGACTATCACACAAATTTTTTACACAACTAGCTGTAACCTTGTCCCTGACAGGTTGTGAAAAGGGAAAATGTAATCTGCTTCAACATGGAAATATTAACAGCACAACGTTTAAACCTGTCTGTACAATGGTTGGGTTCGTACAGATAATCTTGCATAGGTGATCTTTGTTTCAAGAAACTGGGGGAACACCATAAGAAGGACAAGAATTTTTATGATGTACTGGGTCATTCTTCACAACAAGAAATGCAGCTTGATGCATGCCAGAGTGGGAATAAAGAGTCTAATGAAAGTGTGAACCTCACTGAATCAAAAGTTGCACTGAAAACAGTAGAGCGACACTCACAGATCTCAGTACACAGTGCAGCAGTGAGACCTGTTAAAACCATGGACTTCCTGGCCAAAGTAAGCACAGTGCTTATGATGATTTATCAGCTGAATGGAGGGAACAAAAGTGCAGCCACACACTCCTCTATTCCCCTGAGTGGCTCTACAGTCTGAACTGCCATCTGCCAATAGCTCTGCTTGATTTAAATCATTGCACTTTCATCTTCTGTCTTCTCCTGCCACAATTGTTGGGTTTTACTACATCATTTTTCCAGTACAGAAGCTGATACTATTGAACTTTTTCTGGAATTCTTTGGTAACCTTATTGTCTCTAGCTGTGGGAACACTATCTCTTGACAAATCACCCAGACCTCTAATTACACACCAGAAGGTAAGACAATATTCAAACCAAAGGGCAACTTTACTCCGAAAAGAGTTTCTTCATACTGGCTTCTAGGTTATCATGGTATGCATGCCTTGCACTGTTCTGGCTTTTGTTTTCTGTTCCATCTTGTTTGCTGCTGCCAAAATACACAAAGCCTTCAATATCTTCTGGGCTTGACATACAGGGTCTTTTTGTCATTCACTGACACATCTCAAAATTTATTTGTATTTACCAAATTCAGCAAAAAATCACAACCTTCATTCGTGCCTAAAGCATGGAATAAAGGGATTGCCCCTGATATGTCCCAACTTTTTTTTTTTAATCAGTAAACATAATTTCTGAATAATTTTATTCAGCTGACAAGCTCCATCAAGCTTTCTGCCGTACTCCCTGCACTGTCAGCTTTTTCTCTCTGCAATATGAGCTTGAATTTTTCTTGTAAAACACAAAAAAAAGGTTTCAGAGTGATTTGACAGAAGCTTTATTTACAGTGTAGGTAAGTCTTGCATGCAGCCATCAAAGAAATCTACTTTGAATATTAATCTGATGTTACTAAAAACTAATTTATTGGTACAGCAGCTTTTAAAGCTGTGGTATATAGTATAATCAAAAATCCATGCAATGAACTTGTCAACATTTATTACTGTACATTAGCTGTCCGAATAATTCTAAACATAATTCTTTCACTGGGTTTTAGGCTGCATTCAAGGCATGAATCAACAAAGTGCAGTGGCCAGTCAAAGCCTGGTTTATCACTATCCAGGTTCATTTCACAGGGTCCCTATATTCCACCAGTATTTCTAGCCTTCCTTGTATACTTCTGGTATACTGTTCTGGTACCTTGAAAAATATCAGCCATTATTGCTTGTCTGAGCTTAATGCTGATTGTGATGTAGTATCCTGTATCAAGGATAAGCAAGGAAAGGAGACCCTTCTTACAAACTTGCATGGGCTCTCCCATAGTACTGATAGCTCAAAGCATAGGAAGCTGCAAATATTTATTGTGATGCTGGTCAAGAACTTATTATCATACTAATGTTGCACGGAGGTGAGCAAGGAGGTAGAGAGGATGGGGAACATTTATCCTGAATATGCTGAAAGTACAGTCTAACTCCAAATGAGTAGGTTCATTAAATTCTTGGCTTAAGTCTGAATACATAATTCAGTTGTTTCCACTACAAAGTACAGGCAGGCCCTTGGCTACATTTCTACCCTTGGGAAGAATGCTAGGCCTGTTTAAGCTTTCATTATCGAATACACAGTCCATCCTGAACTGTCTGTAGAGAGCAACCATTTCATTGTATCTCCCAAAGCTCAAAGCAGCCATTGGGAGGCAGAGTACAGCTTCCTCTTTTTTCCTAGGCTGCAAAAGCAGACCACTCCACCAACAGAAAGATGAACACATCATTACGGACAGAGAATCTGAATCTTCGTGACAGACTCCACCTATTGTGTGCCTTTGCACCTCCAATATCTTAGCAAAGCTGAACAAACACTCCTGGCTAAATCACACATTGAAAACTGGTTATAAAGGAACTGGTCATCATGCATGTGGAAAAGACAGTGCCTATAACATGGACAGGATCTTAGTAAATCTGCATGCAAACAGCCTTAATTCTTTCTGAAATCTGTCACTTGGTAACTGACATCAGTGTGCCATCATAATAATGCAGATTTCCCTGCAGTGTCTTTGGTGTTTTTCTGGGTCATGGGAACAGCTGGATACCAACCAAAAAATTGTAGAGGTTGGAGGGGACCTCCAAAGACCAAGTCCAACCCTCCTGCCAAAGCAGGTTCCCTACAGCAGGTAATTTTTTTTTATTATATTTCTTTAAGAGGGCCTGGGTGGTGTGGGTCAGTGCAGCGTGACAATCTGGATGACAGCATCTACTTTCCATCAGTTCAGCAGAGGCTCACCAGCCACTGCCTTGCCTGCCACATAACAGCGCACATTGTAAGCTAATGGCTTCTGTTCAAAAGGGCATTCTCAGCCTGACTTAGGACTCACCTTTAATCCATTCAGTTGCTGATATCCTAATGGATTAAAGGCATGCTGTCATACCTTCGTATCTTCCAGACCCAATATATTATAACAGCAATACTGCAACTCTGTCTGGCATGTCATTGCTTTTCCAGAAAGAATTGGCTTCATATGACATGATACACTCTTAAGAAAACATAACTTGAATGGCACCAATTAAATCATGCACACTGAAGTATGCACTTATCTTTCTTATGTCAGACATGCTCTTGACTTTTTTCCAACATATAGATGAAATTGGATCACCCCCTTTCCCTTTCAACATTTAACTGTTGAAATAACATTGATTTTCTTCTGGACTTCACACAGTATACAAATAACTTACTGGGAAAACACGATGCTACTTTTTCAGAAAAAAATTTTCAAAATTTCACCAGTGTTATATATCTTGGCTATACCATTTGTACCAGGAGAAATACTTAATGCATGCATCTCTTCTTCAGAACATTGCAAGCTCAGCTGTCATTAGAGAAACTAGATCTGAGACTTGACCCCTTTCTAATTCTTCATGCCTCCTTTGGCATCTGAGTTGAGTTTCCATTTCCATGCCAGTTTTATTGATTTTGCTCATACACCCATATAATTCAGAAAAATACCACTTCATTGTAAGTTTTTGCTCAGGGATACTTAAAGCACATACCATTTTTAAAACTAAAGGTGAATGGTGATCAGAGTAGAAACGTGAAGCTGACAATAAGAGGATTACTTGTTTTCCAAGTAAAATATTTGCTGAGCTGCTCTGCATGGCTCTTTTACAGTTCTATCAATATTTAGATAGCTCTTTGCATAGTGGCCACTTTAAAATGCGCACACATTATTGTGCTTCCATCACTAACAAGGGCTGGTTCTATTAAAACAACAACAAAAAACCCTAAAACCAAAAACCTACAGTGGCAAAACCTATTATCCTAATATTCAATAGCTGATTCTGGTAACAGCAGCACTTCTTTAACTACTGGTAAGAATAGTGTGCTGGTGTGCTTAATAGTTCTACAAAAGTAATCTCACTGTGTGGGTTATTTCCACTGATTACAAATGGAAAATTTCAAGTGCAACACCTTTAAAAAGAAATAAACTACTCTGGGCTCCAAATGATTCTGGAACAGACAGGTCAAGATGTTCAGTTATTCTCAAATCAGCTATTCTTGAAAAAGAAACATAGAGATAAATCTTAAGATGCATTTGGTTGATTGTATTTATTTTTGATAATGTGTATAGTTTGCTTTAAGATAGATTCACATGAATGCTAACATCTACCAGTGCAGCTGTAAATCCTAGGTCTAAATGTCCAGAAATGAAAGTGCAAATCTAAGCAACATGTCAGGCTCTGGTCTTATGAACGCAAGTGCCTGGAAGTACAAGGCTATGCCAAATCTATTTTATAGAAATGTTTTATCACAGATTGATATTTTATGTCAACCTGAACATCTGAATCAAGAATTAAAATCTCGCTCCTAAATGAAGAAAGACTGGTGCCTTGACAGTTTCCTATTGAAGCATCCTTGACAACAGACCAACAGAAAGTCTCATTGGTGATATTTAAGAGCAGACAGAATACCTCACAATACACTGCCCAAACGAAGAGCAAGACCTGGAACTTCGAGAAGAGGGATGGAAATACAGCCTGCAGGACTGATGTAAAATGTCTATCAAAGCAATTCCAGACCTTGTGGTTTGCAAAATGGTTTAGCACCTTTCCCCCTGCTTTTCCCCATAGATAGGCAAGGTGGAAAAGGTCTGCAGGCTATTGAAAAACATCTGGCACCAAAGTAGAATTTTGGTAACAATGGTTTTGGTAATAATTCCAGAACCAGCTTTTCCACGAACACCACCTGCTCAGGATTAATTTCTGATCTGTCTCACCTCTGTGTTATACTCACAGTCCATAGGGTGGGCTGGTATAGCTCAGGCCTGGATCACTAGCTCAGGGAATTAGATCTGAAGCACTAAAAGCACTAGTCTAGCATCTTTTAGGCGTTGTTACAGACTGTTGTGCTTAACGGTTTGGAGCTCTAGAGAGGATTATGCTGCATGCATGGCAAGAGTCACACAGGCTGCAGAGGTCTTGGTAGGCTCCCAGAACTGCTATTAATTGCACTATTTGTCATCTATATTCCAGCTCAAACATTTTTCTTTACATATTGCAAGAACAGAGGCTAAGAACAGAGGCTGGTACAGTCAGTACCCAGCAGGAGCTAATACAAGAAGACATTAGAAGAAAATATGTCCCAGAACATGGCACTGAGTCTATGGAAAGCTCAATTAGAGACTGATACCTCCAATTTCTAAGTCCAAGTATGCAGCCTCTGACACATCAGACCATCCAGGTTTTTTCAGTCTGGTACTAATAAACCTCTGCAGTCACTGACTTTCTGCTACCTTTCTCAAAACATAAATCTAAATCCATGTTCTATATTTCCACCATTCTCACTTGGAAACGTGTCGATGATGGCTTACTAAATATAGACCTTCGTTCAGAGCAATCCCATTTTACTTGCTTGGTCTGAGGTACTCTAGGCACTCCAGACAGTTCATATAACCTCCAGGTTCTACATAAGAAGGAGGAAAGTGTCTGCATGCATCATCCTGTCTCGGCACACTGGATCCACAAGACCATTTCCTTGGAATCCTCCTCAAGATCATCCACCAAAGGTAATGTCTACTTCATGGAATTATATAGGCAGGAGGAAAAGCAACTACACACAACCAAGCTCTGCAGAAACAGAAAGAGATTTTCCCAAGGAGGAGGGGAACGTGTAAAATATTTTCAGCAATATGGGAGAGAATTAAGTTTGATTGAAGCCCAGGCTTGAGAGAGTACACATCTCATAAGGACAGAGGTAGGAGAAAGGTATTTATAATGGGTTTTATTACCCATTCATTTCTAGAAGTTGATCATTCACAAGAAGGAAGTCATCTATTTTTACATGTTGCAGTGCATATCTGAAATGAAAAAACCACACATGCTTTTCCATCCTGCATTTCAAGTCACCATATCAACTATATAGGGCAGAAAATTATTCTCTAAAGGAGAATTTAAGCTTCAATTTCTTGCTTTTGTGGATAATAAGCCACCTGAAAGCCATCTCAGCTCCTGCTGAATTAGTCTGTGTCTCCACCAGAATAAAGTAGCAACTATGCGGTGTTTGCAGTCAGAAGAGTAAAAAATCTACAAGATCAATAAAAATAAAAGTAAAAATAAAATTAAAATTAAAGACATAAAAATGTTCCTGGTTCATGTCTTCAACTACAGAGTAATATACACAACTTACAATATGCATAGCTTTTGGCCTCTTCAAAATGCTCTACATTTTAGAATCCCCCTATGCCCAGTTCATTAACTCTGCAATTTATAATCACTAAAAGGGATGATTCAACACATTTAAAGTTTCTCTATCAACCCTGTTTTAGCACAAGTAAATCACTGCTGTGCTTAACAGAGCCAGAATAAACCCCCCATTATCGAGAAGGAAGCAGTTAATGACTTGCTATGTCATCTGTACACACACAAGTCCATGAGGCTGGATGGGAACTACCCAAGAGTACTGAGGGAGATGGTGGAGGAGCTTGACAAGCAACTCTCAGTAATCCCCGTTAAGAGAAGAGGTCGGAGATGACTGGGATGATGACAATATGACAAATCTTCAAGAAGGGTCAGACAAAGGTCCAGGAAACTACAGACCTGGCAGTCTGATCTCTGTAACAGCGAAAATTATGGAGTGGTTCATCTCTAGTGTGCTCACACAGCCTCTGAAGGACAACCAAGGGATCAGGCCCAGACAGAATGGGTTCATGAAAGGCAGGTCCTGCTGGACGAACCTTATCTCCTTTCATGACCACGTGACCCTCCTAGTGGATGAGGGAAAGGCTGTAGAGGTTGTCTACCGGGACTTTAGTAAAGCCTTTGAAATCATCTCCCATAGCATTTTCCCGGAGAAGCTGGTGGTTTGTAGCTTAGACAAATAAACTCTTCACTAGGTAAAAAACTGTCTGAATGGCCGAACACAGAGAATTGTGATGTATGGAGTTAAATCCAGTTGGTGGCCCCAAGTCACAAGTGGTGTTCTCCAGGGCTCAGTATTGAGACCAGTCTTGTTTAATAGCTTTCTCAATGGTCTAGATGAGGAGGTTAAGTGCTACCTCTGTAACTTTGCAGATGACACCGATTTGGGCAGAACTGTTGATCTGTTTGAGGGTAGGAAGTCTGTAAAGAGGGTCCTGAACAGGTTGGATCGATGATGACCTGCTTTCTGCCTGGCAGATTTTCTACCACTTTTCCCAAGCCTGTAGTGTTGTGACCCAAGTGCAGGACCCAACACTTGGCCTTGTTAGAGCACATCTTGCGCATCTTTGACTCCCTTTGGTGAAGCAGTGTGAAGCTCTGTTTTGAAGTGATGACAAACTCTCTGACTTAATCTTTAGTTATTTCCAGGACTTTGCTCTTCTGTGGAGCACTATGCTGGTGCTATCACCCATAATTTTGACATTACTTGGCACTAGTTTGCTTTTATGCTATACAGCTATCAATCATACTCAAGAAACTACTGTCATCCAATGTGCCCCTCAACTCTGTCTCCGATGGGTTTTTTCTCTTTGTATTTTGTACATAAATTGAGTTTCAAAGACAAGAGGTAGGAAATGGATGGAGGTCTTTCTCTTCAACTTTCCCTCCTACTGCTGTCAGACCCAGTTTGATGCTAGTAAATGCATTCTGCTGAGGATTGCACTAGCATTTTGCATCAAGAATCTACGTGCTTTCTTAGCTTCCAAGCAAGAAGGCTTATAATAGCTCTGCTCTCACTCAGAAGACCTCCCTCAAAATCAGAAGGAAGATTTCCTGTATTTTCCGAAAGGGTAGGAAATGGTAAGAAGGTATGATTTAAAATTTGAGTCCTCAGCATTAGCAGAGGTCACCCAGACTACTCACAGGGGGTGAGTAGGCTAGTGTGACTTATTTTAATGCAGATATACTCGTACCCCACAGTCCAGACTGCCAATTCCTTTTAGTTCAAAACAGGATAAAGTGGCTTGACTATGACAGTAGGCTTATTTAACTTTAGATCTTAGGTCTGACTGAAGCCTTAAGGATTTGAGCCAGTGCTGCCTCTAGAGGCTGCAACAAGCATCTTCTGCAAGATTTCCCAGCACAGATTTGTATTGTAAAAGTGTATGCAAATCTATGTAAGCAAAGAAGCACATACACATCAATGATGCAAAAGAAAGGCTACTATTTTTTCAGAATCTCATTCATTCATTCATTAGTGAAAACAGAACAAACTTTGATGCTGTTATGATGTGCAAGTGGATTATCAGGCAGCCTACAAGTCATCTGTTTCCTCCCCACCTGGTTTTCAGATCTGCCATGCTTGCTCTCTGGCATATTAGCTGGGCAATACACCAGACACTTTCTCCTTTTCTGACTACATTGTCTCTTTGAGCTTTGATAAAAAAAAGAAATGCTGTTCTGACTGAGTCCTTAAATTTCTCCAAGCAGGATGTCTAGGATTCAGTGAACCTACTGATTAAGCTTAAAATTTTGAGCAAGCTCAGTTGATTTCATGGTTAGGCCCTGAACCCGTGAAGCCTTTTTTTCTTAATATCTTTCAACTTGACTTTCAGTTTCTGCAACTATGGACATCAGATCTGAGCAGGCCAGAAAGAAACCTAGCTTCATTCAAACTATAGGAGACAACTTCCCTTTCCATGATTTAAATGGGAAAAAGTTGGGAAAAGAGCAGGAAGAATAGCAAAGAAAACTTTGCCATATAATCATAAAGTGTTTCTGTACATACAGATGTTCAAACAACTGGGACAAGGACCATGGTTACCAAAATACAAAACTCCCCTGCAAAAAAAACAATATTTCAATCAGTGTTCCTTAATATGATATTCACAAACAGGATGGTTTATTCATCTAAAGGCTTTTTCCTGCATCTTTAAGTGATTACTTACTACAACAGCATTACTTTCAGGGGGAATCCTGAGGAGTACTCAAAACCCAGAACATACTCAGTAAAAATCTCTGGAATAGTTGGAGCATAGTAAAACTTCTCTGAAAGACCTCCCGTGGCAGGGCTGGACAGGGTATATTCACCTCGTTGGAAAAATGCAAATTCTATTACCTAGCGCAGGGTTTTAGTTGGACTTTTTTTTTTTTCCCCTCAATTTTTAAGTTCACTTCCTTGGAAGATTATTTACATGCCATCACACTGTGGTAAATAAATATGCCACACTAAACCTCTCTCTGCTCTCCAACTGTTTCAGCCTTGTCTTCCAACTGTAAAAAGATTATATGGAGCAGGCCAACTTGAAAGCTCTTGACATTATGAAAAAGCAGAAGATAGGGGAATACTGATGTACTGAAATTATCATCCACAGGAACAAAGACAATGACCTTCCCTATCTGAAGAGGCAGTGATCAAAAGATTACTGGGCATTTCTTCAGCTACCAATGCTGGTCATACAGATAGGCAATATAAGAAGCAGCAAAGAAAACTGTGCATTGGGGCAAAGAAGATATGAGAGATAGCCAGGGTACAGTTAGAAAGCTAGTGGCCAACGTGGTGAGCTGAGAGGATTACAAGGAAGTAGACTGGCTATGAAATTAGAGTCAAAAACACGAGTTCACAGGAGGTAATAAAGCTTTATTCCTCTGATTTCTGAGCCATTTAATGACCTGAACTTTGGATATTGTTGAATTACGAGAGTGCCACTGATTTTCCTTAAGTGGGCAGAGGCCAACACAGACCTACAAGAAATGATTGATTTAACATTCCAGAACTTATCAGGCTAGGGGTGACACAGTCCAAAGAGTAGCCTTTTTATATATTCAGTCTTCAGCATTGAGTAAGTGCGAGAAAGGGAAAAAAAAAATCACTGAAGATGAATTTAAGTTGATTATTCCCCACAGTCACCTTTATGTCTTAACACTTAACTAGGGCTTGATTATTGAAAAACAAATGCATGCTTTTTTTTTTTTTCCCTTCATTTTCTTTTTCCAAAGAGATATTGCAGGTGACCAAGATCCTCTACTATAGCAAGGAGCTAGTGCATAATATAAACCTTAAAAGAAGCAAAAACAGATAGGAAATTTATTCCAGGCCCCTGCCCAATGCTAGGATGCAGTCTTGCTCAGGCAGTCTTTGTGTCCTGACTTCAGCTTCACCTTATGCCATGGACCCTCTACCCACAGCTGTAAGTGCAAATGAATGCTTTACATCAGAAGATCATTTCATCCCTATCAGTACTTGCAAAAGAAGAAACAATCCCTGAATGATCAACACCCCTCTGAAATCCCCTTCCAGTAGAAAGCATTTGCAGCTCAACACACTAGCTCGCAAATCTCTGCAGGGACCTGACATTTTCTTGGACATACAAGTAGTTACATACCCATTGCTTTCCTCAGTCCTCACTATTGGCTCATGCTCCCTTGCAATTGGTTCAGACAGCAAAGATACATGGGGTAACTCTTAATATAACAATGACGTAATTGAGTAGTATTACTATAACATGAAGGCTTTATTTTGAATATTTTTACTTCATCAGAAAGCACTTCCTAAGGATGTCAAGGAATTATGCATTATGTATTGTCTTCCCATAATAAGGTACATAAGGGAATAAGGTAAGGTGAAGTCTTTCCAGAAACACAGACAGAAATATTTTCACTCTTTTCATAATCAGTTGTGTACCTGGTGCAAACTTTACTCACTGGCACAGAAACAACTATGGCAGGAGCCAAGCTGGACTCCTAGTTTCACATCACAACAGCTTACCAAACTTTATGGGAGAACCCTAGTCATGCATCTATATACTGTGCACTCAAGAGCCTTGGAGATGAGAAGCTAAAGCAATTCATGAAACACTGCAACCATTCCAGCATAATTGCAGTCTACTGAGGGAAAAGACCACCATCATCCCTCTCTCAAGCCCCTAAAGTACTCCTTAAACTCATCATTTTTACAGTCACAGTTGCATGCTCTTTCTTGCAACCTTGACCTCTCTTATCAGAAACAAAAAAGTCTAAAATGAAGAAACTGAGTGTAACTTCAACATACCAGATAAAAACATGTCATCTAAATTGCACTATGAGAACAAGAAACACATCTGAATGAACAAAATCAATGGCAAACAAACAACTGGAAAAAATAGTTCTATAATTCCCAAAGAACATGTTAATTATTTCTAATAAAGTAATTAACATTTTTAAAACCTCTGAAAAATTAAATTTGCTATACAAGTTCTAATTAATACTGTAATAATTTATCACAATCTAAAATGGCAAATCTTCGCTTCTCGTTAAAGAAGTAATTCAGTAGAATTTAATCAGGGAAAAACAACCACTTGAAATAGGGCTGGAAAGATCCCAAAGAAATCACATACTCCATATACCTGTTATGATTAGGAAACTCTTTCTGAATCCCTTTATCTTCTGGATTGTTTCCTCACATGTTGCCAGTCTTTTAGAGGAGAATCTCTATCCCACCTTACCCACAAGAAGGAATTTAGATTTTCTCTGCCAGATATCTAGACCCTGGTTTATACTTTTCCACTCCTCCTCCTCCTTAATTTGGTATAAACCAGTATTTTGTCACCATAGTATGCTTGGAGAACAGTTTCTCTCTTCCTCCAAGAGTATAGATGGAGATATTCCAAATGTGACTGTGCACTGTACCGGGCAGTTCAAAATGATCCTGCTTCCATGGGGCAGTTGCAGTAGAAAATCTCAAGAGGTCCATTTCAATTTCAGAAGGTTTGTGCTTCTGAGAGCACTCTTGCTAAATGTAGGAATTAAGAGCCAAACCAGCAGATGATATCCTTCAGGGAAAGGTTTGGCCCAAAACATACCATTGTGATCTTCTGAGTTGGAAACTAGTGAATGAAGAATTCATCTTCTCATTCTCTGACACTTGTGATCAATTCTGTCACACAGATCTGTCTCTATGTAGACACTTCATCCTGGAATCTTCCTCTTTTGACAAGATTGAGTGCTTGCGGGTAAAGGTAAGGGGGGAAGCT
>VXBZ01009413.1:7759-20705 GCA_013399135.1 Heliornis fulica
GGCCCAACACGGACCCCTGAGGGACGCCACTCGTGACCGATCTCCACTTGGACATTGAGCTGTTGACCACCACTCTCTGAGTGCAGCCATTCAGCCAGTTCCTTATCCACCGAGTGGTCCATCCATCAAACCCATCCTCTCGAGTTGAGAGAGAAGAATGTCGTGCGGGACAGTGTCAAAGGCGTTGCACAAGTCCAGGTAGATGACATCCATTGGTCGTCCCTTATCCACCGAGCTGTTACTCCATCATAAAAGGCCACCAGGTTGGTCAGGCACGATCTGCCCTCGGTGACAGCCAGCATGGCTTCACCAACCACCTCCTTGTTCTCCATGTACCTTAGCATGGTCCCCAGGAGAATCTGCTCCATGACCTTGCCAGGCACAGAGGTGAGGCTGACCGGCCTGTAGTTGCCTGGGTCCTCCTCGTTCCCCTTTTTAAAAATGGGGGTTATGTTCACTTTCTTCCAGTCATCGGGGACCTGATGAACTAGATCCATGATGAACTTGTTGCACTGAACAGGTTCCTGCGTGTCTCAGGCTCCGTTTCAGCTGTCTTCAGTTTATTTTAGATCTCCTTCTTTGATCCAAGTCACATTACCTCAATACAGCAAGTTTCTGCGGAACAGCTGAGCTGCTACAGCCCATGCATACAGTCAGAACTCTTTGGCAGAGGCGAGAAAAACCAATCACATGTAGCCTGTATCATTACAGTGATCCCAAACCACAACAGTATTGGGTAAAATTCCCTTACAGGACTAAAATGATGGATAGAGAAGTGTAATGACATCCCAAGCACTGCACAAGCAAGTAAGTGGGAGACAGAACGATGTTTCCGAGACTTCTCCCTAGCAATTGGAGAAAACCCTGCCTCACCCTAAAATCATGTTCACTGCAGCACTGGAAGCAAACTATGAAAAGCTATGTGCTAAGCTCAAAATGCTCACACATTAATATGCTATATTTATTCCTATTCTCTTTGTAAGGAAACAGAAATCAGAGGAGCACCACACCTGATGTAACTGAAGTTGTAGATCATGGATCTGACTGGATACACGTGAAGCTTCTTCCTGTAGGTCATCCCGATCCTTCTTCGTCTGTTGAAGGCAGGTTGTAAGTTGCACGATAACTTCATTCTGCTCTTGAATAGTAGTTTCCTACAAGGATCACAAGAAACAGAGTCTTAAAATTAAAATAGTCTTAGCACATTAGGAAACCAGTAAGTTCTCAATGAAAAGCTGTTCTGAGTCTTCAGTTACACTAAAGTTTAAACAAACTTGCACCAAAGGACCAGACATATTTGTGTTCAAACACAATGGCAGGGGTGATGAAATCTTACACTGATCTCAAGGAGATGACACAGGTAATCAAAAGTGACTTTTAAAACAAATGATAGAATGCCAGCAATGAAATAAAACTTTTTACTTAAAAATTTGGTAGATGTTACATCCTGTGCAAAAACTTGATTGCTTTTGCATAGAAAACAAGTATTTAGTAGCTCCTAAATTGTTTCCTATCTGTCAGATTTTCTTTTCAGCCATGTGAAAGTTAATGAGATAGGATACACTAATCCTATTTTACATTAACCTTTTCAATGTATTTCTCACCAACAGGAAATGTCTTTGTTTCCTAGTCCTAAAAGGAGAAAAAAATAGCACGTAAAGGGGGAAGTAACCATTCTTCAGTAGAACCTGATCATTTCCCTTTACATAGAAATGCTAGAGAAAGGGAATTCAAAATATATTTTGTTAATACTGTGGGAGACGGTAAGGTACGTGTCAACTTACTGAAGTTCAATTTCTCCTAATTATTCATTTGCCCATACAAAAAAACACCGCGACATCCTAAAACCAGAATGCCACGAGTATTTACAAATATTCAAAAAGCGTGAATGATGTCTGGGAAAAAAGTAATATGTAGCAGTGATGTTGGCCATCCTGTAGGAACACCTGAACAGAAGCCTAGCTGAGGTGGTTTGCAGGCATATCCATGGAAACATATTTCAGCAACTGCTTACTTTTCAACAGTTTAAACAATGTTTCAGATGGTTTTTTTCCACCATTTTTACTATGACCTTGATATGGAACACATATTTTAAAAGACAGTGTTTACAAAAATATAAGCCACATGCTCATACACTGAAACCCTCCACGTGAGTAACTAGGTGGCTATTGCAGGTTCTCTCTGCAAAGGCCCACTCCTCAATGTATTAAGATTTATCAATAAAAAACAGTAGCAAGTGTTCGACCATTCTTCAGCAGAAGAATTTAACTACTTAGTTCATAAAAACTCTCAAAACCCAGAATATTACTCTCACATGATTCAAGCAATATGAAATCCTGGAAGATGTCAGTTCTGCACTTCACAGCACATGTTAGCAAGGTGAAGTACTGTTCAATCACAGATAATCTTGAATCCCTCATAATATCCAGTAGGCAAAACAAAATAAACTAAAATACTATCAACCCCATTATCCGGTTCTCTAAAAGGTACCTGAAGTTGCCTGGAGTCACCATGCTGGGTAAGTTGTTCCTGCAGCTCGTCCATCTGCACACTGAGGCTTTCCACTGCTTCTTGTTTCTCCCAAAGTCTATTCTCTAACTCAGCTATTCTCATCTGACATATCTTAGCATCAAGTTCGCTGTATTCTGCAGCAGAATTCATCGTAACTTCCTTCATAAAAGAAACAAAACTGTATTTATTCACTGAAACAATATACCATTTCTGGTTTGTGATTGCACTGAATATAATTTCAGCTTCAAGCTTAAATTCTGGGAAAAATCTAGTTTAAAAATAATTCAACATCCGGACTTCGCATCTGAAAGAAACACCATGCATAAAGTCCTTAATTCTTAAAAAAGTCAAATAAAAAACCAAATTCATAGAGATCATTCTCATATGATACTTTAAAGCTCAAAAGTAAATTGGGGAGAAGAATCTTGTGATTCAATAGAACCAAGTTGTGGTCAAATGACATTTTGACACATACCGGGATGTAAAATACATCCAGCTCCAAAAGCTGCAAGGAGAGAGGGGAGAATACTACAGAAATTAAACAAAGCATTTACATCCACATGTGGTGACAAGAACAGTCCATCTTGTTGTAATGACTTAAAATTAAATTCCAATGTAAGCAGCTATTGCAGATTAATATTCAGCATACTCTAAGCTTTCATCAGCAAACCAAAAATACCACCAAGAAGACAGATAGAAACTGCTCCAAACAATCCTATGACTTATCAGGAGCAATACTGTTATGACACTCACAGAGGAGACAGTATCTTGTGGGTTTGTTTTTTTTTGCTTTGAGATATGAAACAATTAAAGAACAAACCTACTTTTCAACTCAAGATTTACAGAATCACAGAATGTCAGAAGTTGGAAGAGACCTCAAAAGATCATCTAGTCCAACCCCCTGCCCGAGCAGGATCACCTCGATTAAATCACACAGGAATGTGCCCAGGTTGGTCTTGAACATCTCCAGAGAAGGAGACTCCACAACCTCTCTGGGCAGCCTGTTCCAGGGCTCTGCCACCCACACAGGGAAAAAGTTCTTCTCCTCTTTCAAGGAGTTTTATGTCCTTCTGGAACTGAGGGGCCCAGAACTGGACACAATACTTCAGGTGAGGTCTCGCCAGGGCAGAACAGAGGGGGAGGATGACCTCTCTTGACCTACTGGCCACCCCCCTTCTAATACACCTCAGGATGCCATTGGCCTTCTTGGCCACGAGGGCACATTGCTGGCTCACGGTCATCCTGCTGACCACCAGGACCCCCAGGTCCCTCACCTGCACTTCTCTCTAACAGGCCAGTCCCCAACCTGTACTGGTACCTGGGGTTGTTCCTCCCCAGATGCAACACCCTACACTTTGCCCTTGTTCAGTCTCATTCCATTTCTCCCTGTCCAGCTCTCCAGCCTGAGTCTTGCTGAATGGCAGCACAGCCTTCTGTGGTGATTAAAAACATTGTTCAAGTTTCTCTGGACAAGGTTCAGGCTTTCACTAAAAGCAATTCTCTTGTCACCCCACCTCACTCCCAGTGCACGTCCGTACAGATAAGCACACAGTATAGACTGTAAAATACCAAAACTGCATCACTTCTCACATTTAATAACTGTGCTCAATAACTAATCATTATTCTTCAACACATATCAGCATCTCCCCCTAGAGAGCTGTTCTTTCAGACTTACTTCAGTGGCATCATCATTCAGTACATCCCAGTTGGACAAGTCAGCATTTCCCTGGCAAGAAAATAAGTATAACAAGTATTTTAAAGAAATATAGGGAAACAGAATTGTTTTGGCAACACCATGAGCACGTGAGACAGCATGCCAATGAGAGATGGACCAGAATGCTAAATTCTGATGGTCACATGTGGTCAAATGAAGAACAAAATAAATTCAAAGATATTAAAATTATTATGAATGTCTACTCAAAAATGTAGGGCTAAGTCTCACTACTGAGATTCAGTATTGTATTTTCTGCTTTTGTAACTTGCAAACACCATTGACCACTCTTTACTACTAAATAATCAGTAAACTAACAGGATATTATTTAACAAACATGTCAAAACCATTCAGAAGAGGAAGAAAGCAGTACTGTTTTCTGATGCATTTAATGCAGCTATCTTGAAAGATAACCTTTGACTAACCAAGACAAAGATGACAGCATCACTATTATGAAAAGGCAGCCCACAACCATCCCTGCATGAAGCAGCTCCCCAAGGTGACTGTCTCCCTAGAGACGCCCTCACCATACACCCTGAAACCAACTCCACTAGCTTTACGAACCAGCTACTTTGACAAAAGCTGTTTGGAAGCAGTAAGTGATTTTGGTTTACTTTGGAATTTCAGTTCACTTGAATGTAATGCAGACACTGCTACGGTTGAGTGACAAAACATGGTATGGCTTGTTTTTTCCCTTAGTTCAGATGACTTAGCATGTAGCTTCCTCCAAGCCTTTGCAAAGCTAATGTTACCTTCCAGATATCCTGAAAGCACCAGGGATACCCACACAACAAAGAGCAGGATAATACACACCAATGGTATCCTCCATTTGCAAACACACCAGTTGGATGCTTATCGCTCTATGCCACAAAAATAAATCTCCTCCCAGACTGAGAAAAATAGATTTTGTTGTAGCCAGAGAGCTGCCTTGGAGCTTCTGAGGCTTCTGAAAGCATTAGCCAGCCGGTTTAGAAGCAAGTTGGATTCCTATAGAAAAAAAAAATCTGTCCAAAACTATGCTTTGCTTATTTTTCTTATGAGACAGAGATAAAGCATTACATGACTGTTTCATCCACAGCTGAGATTAAAAATCAAAAGGTTGCTCGGGATCTGAAGAAAGAAATCAACTGCTTCACTCAGGCAGGTCAGCAGCTCTGTTTCTATGCTTACTGACACGGCTGCAGTACTACCTACAACTCGAAAGGGTCATCAGTACAAACACACTGAAACCCACCAGGCACAATCAGAATCACATTTTAAACAAATTTATCAGAGAACCCCACACCTATGCTGACTTCAGCTTTACAAAGGCTACTAAAAGCTTGCTGGAACAAATTACATGTTCTTTCAGAAAGCATCGTGTTGGAGCCGGCAAAATAATATGAAACCAAACCAATAATGCACATTAGAAAATTCTGAGAGCTTTGCCTATCTGCTACACCTGGATTTGCCATTCCATGGAGTCACCCCCACATAACCAGACATCTGCACAAAGAGAAGTTAATGACTGTGAAAGGTAATAGACTTCAATTTGGTGGGCTAGCAGCAGGCAGCTCTGTGAGAATACCAGCTTATAGTTCAGTCCATAGAATGGAGAGGGTTTTCTTGATTATTTACATCACTTTGTAAAAGAGTTCATTAAGTGTAAATAGTTTACCTACTTCTCAATGGCAGCTACTTGACAGCACCAGAGAGCCAGCACCCCATTAAGTAAAACAATCACCTGCAATATTTGTCATCTGCAGATGCAGGGAAGAGTAAGACAAGTAATACTAAGATTTACCTCTGTCTCTGCTGTTGTCTCTAGGAGGTTGGTGTCTTCAGCCTTACTCTCTATACCCTTACCAACGCCTTGGACCGCTAGTGCGTACTCTTCCTTCGGAACGTCATGCACGTGGACAGACGAGCCCTTCCTCTTCGCCGTCTTTTTCTGCGACTGCGTGAGGTCACCTTTTGGTTTTCGTTGTCTGAAGTAAGCAAACTGTGCAGAAAAGATTGGAAGAGGTAGAGGGAGAGGTAAGTGAGAAAAAGGTAGCAGGACCACAAGATTAAGACACTCATTGGTGACGAAGATCCTGTCTTGATAAAATATATACATCTGCAGAAAAACTGCTTTATATTCCTACTTTCTACACTTTCAGAACATGCTGAATAACTGTGCAATTAAGCAAGGAATCTCACACTGATACTAGGACTCATTTCAATACAAGAATCAATTTTTACTCAGTGGAACTTTGTGTGTCAATGACAATCCAGAATTACAGCAAGACAGACTGGTAAAGAGACAGGTTGCTCATATACTAGAATCATTAGGAAAAAAAAATTTTAAAAAAATGAACAGTCCTTCTGCAAGACCAGCAAAACCAATAACCCCCTAGAAACGTATCCAAACAGATCTTTGCCAGCATAAGCTTTAAGATTAAAATTAATGTAAGTGAATCCTCATGCTCCTTCCTAGCCACCCCCTTAAGAAAATACAGCAAAACTTCCTAGCCAGAAAGCAGTACATAAATAGAAAAATCAATTAAGCCAGGTCATTTTAATTTCTTCTGTTGAAGAATCAGATGCTCTACTTTATCAGACTATCACAGCTCCATGAAGCACCAGGGACTTGTAAAGAATGTCACTGACAATTTATTACCCAAGTTTCCTTAGCACCTTAAACAGCTTAAAATGGATAATTGCATTTTCAACTCTAGCATTGTGTTTAGGCAGCATTTCCAAATAACATCTCCCTCAGAATAAATCCAGACATCTTTCCCAGAAGAAAAAAGCCTTCTCCGAGGTTAGAACTACAGGTATCTAGTGCATTGCTAATATAACCTTGCAATGAGATAAAACAGACTCAAATGATGACAGGATGCAAACATAATTGCCAAGTTCTACCTGCAACATACAAGAAAATCCACTGACTGGCATCTTAGATTTTCTGTCAAAGAGGCACCTTGCAGAAAAAACTTTTCTTCACATTCAACCCGTGAAATGGATTTCAGTCCTTTCTCCTTACATCCGTGCCATTATAACAACTGCTACCCAACAGCTTAGCTACTCAAGTGTTACATACCTGCTCCCCCTAGCAGCCAGTTTAAAAGGTGTATTTGCAGAAAGGTAGTCGTTTCTTATCAACAGTTAAGATGTTTACGTACAAGTCTTATTGTTAAGATTACCCTTCTGAAGCTTCCATCATTATTAACACTAAATGCAGATTAAAACAAAGATCATCAGATGCCTTGCAAAGTAAGTAACTTGAATAAACCACTAAAAAAAAACCAAAGCTGTAGCAAGACGCAGATAGTATTCACTGAAACCAAGTGTTAACGCTAGCTCCTCCCAGTGACAATCTCCATCAAAAACAGCTAGTGCGCTACCTAACCTGATAACACGAGGAAAAGGGACAAGAGGGAACCTGTGCAAAAATGGAGTAGAGGAAGCTGCTGAAGCATGAAGAAAGGGGAAAACAGGAGTGTGATCAGGAAAGACAAGAAAGGAAAGGCAGAGAGAGAAGTCATCACAGAGAACAGCATATGATTTCACAAAGGACAATCCAAGTATTTTACGCTAAAATACCAGGACTTGCCATGACTGAACTTCTAAACGAGTATCTGTTCATAGAAAATGGAACATATTTTGCTCCATTTATATTAAACATAGAAAATCATAATGCCTCTCATGCACAAATATCCAGCTACTCCAAAATTTTACATAATTACTGCACTTGTTGGTCCACAGAAGCGTTTGGAGTTAAACACACTCCAGATCTATGGAATCACTGGATGAAGTGCGAGCCAGGGCAGAATCAGGTTTCCAAAGGTACATGAATTTAAGTGTCATTATAAAAGTATCACCAGATACAGAGAGCCATCCAACATAAAGTTCTGTGTGCGAATAATGCAGACTCTCCCCCATCCCGGGGAAAACCATCACATCCCTACTGAAGGATCCAATTCTCAGTTTGCTTTCTAGCAGCATAAACAAAGGGGAAAGCTTTGCTCTCAGCAGTGGCATAGCACACTGCAGGAACAGCACACTGCAGGTACACCAACAGCACTCAAAACAGCAATCCATAACAGAGCACTTGACCTTTTTGCAGGCACCAATATATCACAGTTTTATTCTACACAGACCAGCCAGTTAAAGGTGGCAGCCACAAGCACCTCTGAGTCAGTACATTAGCATCCACAAGCATCCTGAAAGTAGAAGAATAAACAGCCTGATTCTGTGTCATGTGGCATGCCCGACCTCGATTAACCGCAATGCTGACATCCTTCCATCACGTTATCGCAACCCAACTGGTGCCAGCAACATGGACCAGCAGAGGGAAAGACTCTGGCACATGCAGCATTCTTTCACATAATTTACTCATTGATTACTGTTTCACATGCTTCAGAAATTAGAACCAAAAGACTACCCACAGAAAAAGGCACAGAGCAGGAAACCGTACGAGCACCAAACAGAAACAGATTGTTCAAATACACCTCAGTCCACATCCTAGATACAGCAAACACAAGTAGTGAGTTAAGACAAAACTGAGAAAGATTTTCTAGAGTTTGCTCTGATGAAAAAAATGATAAAGCAGTAAACTGATGAAGCAGGAAAAGTTCCTGGAAAACACATGTTCCTTTTTCAGCTCCCACTGTGTAAAATGCAGGAACAGCAAGAACTTCACAGGCACATGGTCCAACACGTACAGGTCTGTAACCAGAGGCCAACACGTACACTAGCTAATGTGGAGGAAAACAAGAAGAAAAAGGCAGCAGTGAAGTGAACACCTGGGGTTTGTTCTCCTTCTCAACTACCACCCTGGACATCAGTACTGCAGTTATCAGAAATGGGAGTACCTGCGACAGTTGGTACTCAAATGCCAAATCATGACAACTTCTGGTTAGCATAGCACTTGGAATCACTATTTGGTGATAATTTAAATTCATCTCAATAATGGAGTTTTTATACTGATATGACAAACAATAACGCAAGAACTGGTTCAAAGAAGAAAGCATTCACACTATATCCCTTTCCCAAGTCACTACTTAGCAGACTAAATCTAAGGATGCCGAAAGATATAAAAAAAGTAAAATTTGGGGTTGAAAGGTGGAGGTGGGAAGGCAGAAAACCAGAAGCAGCTCACAACTCTGGATTCCAGTGGCACAGACCACAGTGAGCATGGCTGCATGCACTGCTACAAGGCAGGCTGCTACAACAGAAGCTGTAACAAACAGCCTGCACCCCTGCCTCCTGCTGTCTTGAGCACCCTCACAGCAACACTGTGAGATAATTCAGGAAGCTGATGTGGAAGGACACTGAATGCTTCAGTATCAGTCCAGAGATGGGGTGGCTCTAAGCTTCTGCTGGAAAGAAATAGCACACCTGCTCTGGGCTGCTTCTCCCTTCCAAAACTGCACTGGTATTCACAAGGGCAGCACAAAGTATGCAAAACTAAACAAAAAAAAAAAAAAAGAAAAAGAAGGAAGCTGCACAAAAAGGAGGGATGCTTCCCTACTGCTCTATTATACACAAGGCATCAAACACAAGAGGATGCCTCTTAGGCAAGTTAGAACCCCAGGCCCTATCCACTCTGCAGTAGGCCCATGTCCTGCTGTGGCCTTAAGAACACACACAGGACCACACCAAGACATACATGTCTGCAGGGACATCCCCCAGCACCCCAGGGTGCCCCAAGCCCCATCCAGCCTGGCCTTGAACCCTGCCAGGGATCCAGGAGCAGTCACAGCTCCTCTAGGCACCCTGTGCCAGGGACTCCCCCCTCCCCAGGAAGGATTTGTGCCCTCCAGCTCCTCTCCCTCTGCCCTCCTGCAGCTGAAGGCCATTGCCCTGGGCCTGGCCCTCCCTGCCCTGGGCACCAGCCCCTCTCCAGCTCTCCTGGAGCCCCTGGAGGGACTGGAAGGGGCTCAGAGCTCTCCCCAGAAGAGCCTTCTCTTCTCCAGGCTGAGCCAGCCCAGCTCTCCAGCGTGTCTCCAGAGCAGAGGTGCTCCAGCCCTTGGATCATCTCTGTGGCCTCCTTGGGACTCCAACAGCTCTGTGTCCTTACTATCTCTGTGCGGAACAGGCCCAACGGACATTTCTTCCATTCATTTGTCCATGTGATTTCTGAAAACTGCCTGGTGCCCACGATTTTCTAGCTAAGCAATCGATAATCACAACATTTTAGCAAACACAGGAAATGCTACTCGCCTTTCTAAACCCTCTCCTTTCCTCCCAGTAGGCCAGGTACACACGCCACAAGACAGCAACACCGATGGGATACTAACAATTTTTTTTAAATGATGAGAAATATTTAGCACACAGTTAAAAAAAAAAATGTAGCACTGGCTCTGCGCCCAAAACCTGAAACATAATGCAAGTCCCTACTTTTTTTTTTTCCAATTTTTCCAAAAAACAGCTGTACAACAGGTAGGAACTAATAACTTAATCAAGGAAAGTCTATCACATTTTTTCTAACTATAAACAGATACTACACTTTGAGAAAGGTTACAAAAGACGTGGTAATCTAGGTCTCGCACAGCTACTGTAACTTTTCAACCTGAAGAACTCCTGTTCACAAAGATTCCTCTCCCTGTATTAATCCAAAAACTAATCAGCAATCATGTTCATACAGCATATATGGAAGCTGCGAGGGTAACTGGATGAGCAGGAGTGGAGAGAGATGCCTTGACATCCTCTGGGTGGGACAGGCCATGGCCAGAGAAGCTGTGCTGCCCACCATCAAGCTTGAGACACAATCCCACTCCCCTCCCAGTAATGGCCTCAGGAGAGGGAGAGAACGAAGCTGAAACAGAAACACAGAGGACTGCTGAAAAGACCTGGGGGCAACAGCACAGCTCAAAGCCACCTCTGACCCCACCACCTAGATTTTCCAGACAGGTTCCACACAGAACGGGCCATGCCCCTTCACCCAACAGAGAATCGCCTGGACTGGTATTACTGGTGAGAAGACTCCAGCCTCATGTAAAGATCTGATCTGTTCAAACCTCCTGATGCCCTGTGCAGTCTCAGCTCCAGTCTTCTGGCTAGAAGCCCCCATGTCATACGTACTTGGTTGGTGAGGACAGGGAAAAGCTGGAGCTACAGTCAGGCAAGCCTTCAGCAGTAGATTCTCAGAAGAGAGATATGACAGTAACACCTCAAAAAAACAGTAGAAATACTGAATTATGAGAAATCAAGAATTTCTAAGCAGTTTCTTGATCGTTACTGAAGGAAAGCAGGTTTGTATCCAAGAGGATTATCAAACGCTAATCACAAATTCAGAAAATAGCTATTATGAGAACATCACCTTCATATATCAGTCACTTCATACCACCTCTGTACACAGTGCCATCAGAGGACACCTAACTACAGACAAATGTAGTGAAATGTGTGAAATGTTTGTGAACAGCATGATTGGAGACAACCCAACCCCATTCTCTGATAACACAGCTGCAGATGCAAGGGCAAGCAGACTAGTCATTACAGACTGGTTTGGGTGGGAAGGATGCCAAAAGACCCCCTCAGTGCCACCCCTGAAATGGGCATGGACACCCCCTACCTGCAAGTTACAGGCCCATGTCCTGCTGTGGCCTTAAGAACACGCACAGAACTACACCAAGACATACATTAAGGGCAGCACTGTTGTAATTAGCCTGACATGCATCTGTTAGACACAGCACCACTACAGCTGTAGGATGGCAAGGTACAAAAACGGGACAAGCAAACACCCACACAGGTTAGAGACTGGCTGTGAACATGTGGGGAATCCAGGGCTCATACATGCGCCTTCCAAAACCAAACACAACTCACTGAACCACAGAATGGTTTGAGTGGGAGGGGACCTCAGAGCCCCCAGTGCCATCCCCTGCTATGAGCAAGGATACCCCCCACCAGCCCCCAGGGTGCCCCAAGCCCCATCCAGCCTGGCCTTGAACCCTGCCAGGGATCCAGGGGCAGTCACAGCTTCTCTGGGCACCCTGTGCCAGGGCCTCCCCCCTCCCCGGGAAGGATTTGTGCCCCCCAGCTCCTCNGGAGTTGGATGCGGTAATGCGGGGAGTGCAGCAGTGAAGCACACACCACCTACCCTTGAGGATTCTCTCCAGGACATACAGCATTTCCCCACACAGCCGAGCGGAACCGTACGCAAATAGTGGGAGAACTGGAGGGGAGGGAAGAATCTCCAAACAAACCCAGAGCCTGGAGGAGGGTCAGCTCCCCGCTTCTGAGGACAGTACTCGGGTACCTCTGCAGGGACTCGACCCCTCCCGGGGCGCCCGCACTCGAGAAGCGCCGCGGGGCCACGCTGCCCAGGCGCACCCCACGCCCCGCCACACAGCTCCGAACCGGCCACAGTGCTCCGCCGCCCGGACCACCGCACTGCTTGGAGGAAGACCTGCCGGCGCCCGCCGCGGGGCGGAGCTCAGGCGGTGCCGTGGGCGGCTCCGGGAGCCAGCGCCCCGCTCCATACCGTACCCCCGACCCGGAGCACCGCAGCGCGCCGGGGGCCGGGCCGGGCGCGGTTCCCGCCGCGGCCGGGACTCCCCCACCTTGGCTCTACCGGCTTCCAGCTTCCGCCTCTGCAGGTCCTCCGGCTCCATGCGACGAACAGACCGGTGCCGGCCCGGCCCGCTCCGCTCTCACGCCGCAGGTGACGCGCCGAGTCTCGGTTATGGCCGCCCCGGCGCAACCGGGGCAGCAGCGGGCGCTAGCCAACGGGCTACCAGGGACTGATCCGACCTCCCG
>VXBZ01009414.1:2406-28962 GCA_013399135.1 Heliornis fulica
CTTCTACCCCTCTACTCTGCCCTGGTGAGACCTCACCTGGAGTATTGTGTCCAGTTCTGGGCCCCTCAGTTCCAGAAGGACACACAACTCCTTGAGAGAGTCCAGCACAGGGACACCAAGATGATGGAGTGGAACATCTTCCTTGTGAGGACAGGCTGAGGGAGCTGGGGCTCTTGAGCCTGGAGAAGAGGAGACTGAGGGGTGACCTCCTGAATGTCTATAAATATGCAAAGGTTGAGTGTCAGGAGGATGGATCCAGGCTCTTCTCAGGGATGGCCAGTGACAGGACAAGGGGAAATTGATCCAGGCTGGAGCAGAGGAAGTTCCATGTGAATGTAAGAAGGAACTTTTTCACCGTGAGGGTGGCAGATCCCTGGGCCAGGCTGCCCAGAGAGGTTGTGGAATAGGAAAGGAGAAACCACAGATTAAATAAGTCATCTCATCTTTTACCCAAATACACAAATCTGAAGAAGAGAGAAGAGGGATGGAAAGGGAGGGTAGAGAGCAGCCTGGAAACAAACATTGTGAGCATCAGAAGGCAAAGAAACCAGACCCTTCCCAAGAGACAAATTACATAGGAAGGAGTCACACAGAGTTCTTTGCGAGGCGTAGGGCTTGTCCAGGGGCTGGCAAGGATAGTGTTAACTCTGTCAGGAGGAGAGGCAGCCACAGCTGCATGCCCTGGGCACAGGCATCCTCAGGCACCTCTCCAGGAGGGAACCGAGGTGGGCCCCAGCCCCACCATTAGGGTTTTCTCCCAAGGTGCTGCAAAAGGAGCATGAGCGCTGTCATCCACACAAGCTCTATTACCTGGGGGAAAGGGAAATGTGACTGGAGAAAAGCTCGTTATGCAAATGAAATCCAATTTGCTAAGTGTAAATTTTTGGCTAATACCTTTATTTTTTATTTGTTTTCTCTGTGTGTGTGTGTTCCCACTGGATTTTAGACACAGTATTAATCTACCCAGCCGTGGTTCACCTGAGTCATGGTTTAGTTCAGCGTGGTGGCAAAAGGGGTGCTGATGCCTTCTCATTCTACACAGGCTGTTTAAAAATCTCCACCCTTGTCTTGCAGATACAGCTGCCCTGTTAGTCCAGGGTAAGATGGTTGGGTGGTGTGATCAAACAAAGCCTTGTGTGCCTAAACTGGGGTGCATTTGGGGTGCGTGGGCTTTTTTTGTCTCTGCATCCTTGAAGGCTGCACCTCCTCAAGAGGCTTTGGCCACACAAAGGCCTTGTGTACACAGGAGAAGTGTAGCCATTAAATTAAGTAGATTTAGAGATCCCTTTAGTTAAAGGCATCACCTTCTTTAGGCATTCTTCCTTCAGTGGAAGAGCACTCTTATGCTAATGTTTCCAAGTTAAATCAATGTAAGCCCTTCTTAAAACAAAAAGGAAAACCTCAAGCAAACTTGGTGTGTAAATAATGAATCAAATCAGTTGCTAAAACAACCCTCCTGGATACAATTGAAGGTTCATATGAAGTTTCTTCTCCGTGGTGCTTTATTGTGGGCAGGGGAGGAAATCACAGATTTAAGATAGGGTTGTTAGTTTTACCTTGCTAGTAAAACTAAGAATGGAAATGGTGTGGGGGGGGAAAGAAAAGGTTGCTAGCACATCTCTTCTTTGTCTGTCAGTGGTGTCAAACGCTGAATCAATCTGATTCAGTGTCCTGAGGGGCTCTGTGTAGGCTGATGGGAAGGCAAAGCATCCTAAGGTTAATAGAACCCTTGATAGCAAAGTTAAGATGTTTTAATAGCTTCAGCTAAGAGATGAAGAAATAGGTAATGAAGTTTTATTTTACCTTGCTTGGTTTAAAAAATTCTACCTTTGTACTCCTGTGAAGCACTGAGTCAATATAGTGAAATCATGGTGACATCATATGTATAATATTTTCTGATAGGGAGGATTTTTCTGAAGTAGCATTTGTGGAGAAATACACTCATTTTGTCTACCCAGTTGAAATAAAAAGTAGCTAATACCAAATGAGTAGGAGTAATTGCATATCTTTAATTTACTACCAGCATTTACTTTTATTCTTGGTTTTTTTTTTTTGATGGGTTTTTGTTTTTCAGTTGTAGAGCATGCAAACAATAAAATGCATATTGAACATCAGATTTGTGAGATAAAGTTCTTGGGTGTGCTTTAAGATACCTGAGAATATACCTACCCACTGGTTAGAACAAACATGTGGGTTGTTTTGGGTTTTTTTTGAGGATAAGCCAAGAGAAAGACTGTGGGGTGACCTGATTCACTAGAGTAGGGAACAGGCTAACACAGATACTTCTACTGACACTTGAATTAGTCTGGGTTTAGATGGAATTAAAGTCTGCTTTGTGAAGAGTATTTATCAAAGTGGGGATATTTTGAAAGCATGCTCAGGAAACATTGTTCTGAGCTTCTATCTAGGTGTCTGATTCTCATCAGTGGTGTTTCCATGTCCAGAATAAGAGGAAACCTGAGTAAGGTAGAGTGTGTGAAATGTTAATGAGACTGAATTAATTATAACAACCCAGAGGGAGATTGCAGAAAGCAGCTGTAGTATTTTTTTATGAAAGCATCTCATGTTATAAAGTACGTGCTTGAAGGTAAATCTATTATTCTGTCAATAGTAGAAACAAGTGTAATTCTTTCAATTCTCTGGGTGCTCCCATTAAGCTACTTAATTTTTACAGCAAAGACTCAAATAATGTCTGACTGATCCAGTGTATCTGACAAAACAGAAGCCTTTTTGCTGTGAACAAGTGCCTGCCTGGTGTGATAAGATGTTTCAGAAATTCTGGTTGTTAGTCACTTTAGATGAAGTTAATTTTTGTATACTCAATAAAACATAAAATTAATAGCTTGTGCTTGTAACTTGAGCTTTTCTCCCACTTGCTCTGCACCAGTAGCTGAATCATTTGAGTTGCTAAGGTGGGCCTGGCAAGTGATGTTGAATAGAAATGGGGGGCACGGTACAGTTCATCTGACTTTCTGAGTGTGCCCTCGATAAAGATAAGCAGATTTTTATCTGGTGGGCACTTAGCAGGAGTCAAGGAAGAGAGCTCCTCTTGACTTCTCTTGGCCACTTCTGTTGGATATTCATGTGACCAAATATTTGGAGGATCAGAATGTATCTCACCACATTAGCTGGATGTGCAGCGTTTGGTTTGAACAGAGATTATGCTCCTCTCTCTGCATTATATTTCTGAGATCAGGCTTGAAGTTATCTTTGTTTCAGAAGCTCCAATTAACAGCTTGTGGGATAAACTTCCACAGTTAATTGAGCTGTAAAATAAATATTCACATGACTACATTTTTAATTTGTTCTTTGGAGGTGTATACAGAGCTCATTCTTTTGTGTTTTTTATCCTCTAAAAATGCAAATTAGAGTGAATTTATATCAAATAATGCAAATTTCACTCTTGTAATCCTGTTGTTGGTTGCTTGGTTGTTTTTTTAACCTGAGACTAAGCAGTGATGTACCATGTTAGGTGTTAAGTATAAATAGCTCCCTGGATAGATGTCTTTACCCAGTGACTGATTTATAAAATAGAGGTTGCAATACTTAGAACTACATAGACAAAATTGCTGTTCCTTAATGGATTAAAAAACAACTGCTAAATTAAAAATATGAAGCCACAAATTGTCCTAAAATTGTATGTGCTTATCTTTAAATTTCACTGAGGATCTATCTGACAAGAATTTGGCCCTTTCTGTGTCTCTTGAGGTGTCCAATGAGGTGTCCAGTGAAGGATAATCTTGAAAGGATGACTGGTGAATTTTTTTTTCTTAGACCCACGTGATGGATTTTGGTGCTGATAACATGCACATGTGATTTCTAATGGTATTTTTCAGACCTAGAAAATACTAATCAGCGGTGCTACCTTTTTTTTTTTTCCATTTTTGGGGTGGGTTTGTTTTTTTGGGTCTAAGAGGAGAAATTGTTAATAATTTACTGTCGAGAAAATAAATTTATTTTGCATTTTGGAGAATTTTGATGAATGTATGTCGTAAATTATGGTTTGCTTTTCTTCACCAAATAGTTTCTTAAATACCAGCTGGCAGAGAAGTTGCCAGTTGCCTTTTGCAGAGCAGATGATTGTTCACAGCAGTGACTTGATTCACTCCATAGCTGTCATTTTTCAAGGAGCAGATTTGCAGCAAACATCCCTAAAAGTAAAGGTTTTCATCTTGACCCTTATCAACGCCGAGCCTGAAGTAATGAAAACTTGTAGAGCTTGTTGCCCACTGTGGAGGAGTTTCCCATTTCCAGCCCCTTTTATTTATTGCTCAGTGATGCTGTTTTCGTTGGAGCCCATCTTTTTCCCCTCTGCTCCTTTCTGTTCCCCCTTTAACGTGTAAGATTAAATCCCAAAGACATGGTGAGCTTTCCACGTCCTTCCAACTGCCATTCCTGCCTGATACATGTAGGACTTTTCCCGCAGCCCTTTTGTCTCCTGCAGCTGCTGTCTCCGTTGTGTTTTAATTACGGGGCCGTGCCACTGAGGGAGCCTCCATCCTCACTATGCATGCCTTCCTCCCAGTGACACTAATGGGACTTAATCACTCCTACCAAAGGGGAAATAAAGCACCGAGAGCCTGGGCCATCACTTCACCACTGTACCACGTTGGCATGGAACTTGGTAGCGTGCCCTGAGCGCTTGCCTTCCTGTGCAGAGAGGGAGCTGGGCATTAGTTTTGCTAATATTGGGCTAGTTGGTCGTTCTTATGATGGGCTTCATGACCACATCTTGTATTTCCTTGGTGTTGACTAGCTGCAATCTCATTTCCTAAACTCCTTGGAGTGGGTGGTTTTTCAGTTGGTTTCTTCGTGGATTATCTTTTTTTTTCTCTTTTTTGGGTTGAGTTTTCTTAGTTTCCTCTTTTGTTGGTTTTTAGGGCTTGTTGTTTTCTCTTGGGTTTTTAGTCGCTGGTTGGTTTTTATTTATTTTGACTCCTGGAGCAGTAAGGATGCTTTGTTGCTTTAAGGTGCTACAGATGATACCTACCTTTCCTCATTTTGACGTTCCTGGTTCTTTAAATGTTAGTCCTTTTGTCAATTAACCCTTAGGCTGTTTGCCTTCAGTCTTGACAGTTTCTATTCAGGGATTTACAATATTGTTGAGTTAAGGATTCTCACAGTTAATGATAATGGAGAAATACCATTAAGTAAGTTTGAGTACTAGTTAAGTGTTTCCAAGTCTGTTGAGTTAAGGAAATGTTTAAATGGATTTTATTTTCCTTCTTGTAGTAGAAAATGTAGTTTTAATTTGTTTTTTATTTGTCAAGTATTAGATTTTTCCTTCTTGATATGCTTTAAAAAAAAAAAGTTGTGATAGCCTCCTTGTTCTTAATGAAATGGATTAATGTAAGAGGATTAAGCACATCAGCTTCTGGCCCTTACACCTAATTTCAGAATACCCTTCTGGAGGCAAAATAACTGATATGCTAGTTTTTCATGCTCTGCTTTGATGTATTGCAGTTCTGTGGATAATTTGTAGGTAAACTAAATGGCTCTCACCTATGAGAGCATGTTATTTGAAAATCTGTCTTTAATGGGAGAGTGAAAGATTCTTCCTTGTATTTAGGCAAATCAGTAATTTAATGGGTAGGTTAAGTCATTCTCTGAATTGAAGTAATTGAAGTTTTGCCAAATAAGACTTTGTGTGATATTGTAATTTACATGAGATCTTGCTTTTCGTCCAAGGACCTTAAAACATCTTCTAAATGTTTAATTAGGCTGTGCAGCATTTCTCTGGAACATATAGACCATTTTTCAGAAATGTAAATGAGTACTCAGAGATACCAAGCTATCCTTTTAAGACTAATAAGAAATACTCTTGATTTGTAAGCGCTGCTTAAACTTTGAGATAATGCTGCTGTTCAGACCCTGTTTCTGAAAAATTCAACAAATGAGGAGTATACACTCTTCATTGTCTTCCAGCTTCATAACGATACCAACATTGTGTGCTTTTAGGACAAATTGATGATTGCAATTGTGTGTGTTCTTGTGGTCCAGAGTGTCTAAAGTGTGCAAGGGCTGTTCTGTGGCCTGCTGAAGAATCTGTAGAGCACGAGATGGAGGTTATACACATGTATACGTTGTGGTACGTCAGGAAGGGACTAGTGAACCTCTTGGGAGCTGAGCTGGTGGGATCTGAACACGCACAGACTGGTTGAGACAGTCCCTAGAGTCAGCTGCATTTATGTCCACACTTAAGTTTTGCCTTGGAAGCAGCCAAGTGGAGAAGTTCTGAACAGAGTGAGGGGATGAACTTCTAGTTTGTGAGTACAAACACATGCCTCGTGCTCATATTTGCTTGCTCTCGTCCCCTTTCTATTTAGCTGTGTAAGACCAGGGAGTCCATAAGAGAGGTGTGTTTTAAAAATCCCTAAACCTGGGTTTAAGTGATAAATCTATATTTAGATTTAAAACCATAAACCAGGACCATAGGATGAACTTGTCTGACATGCAGAGCTTTATGTATGTGTTAATGAATTCAATTACTTCTATTCTGCTGTCTGTAATTGCTTTTAAACAAAATTTACAGTAGTTTTTATTTTAAGCCCACGCCTTGATTGCCAATTCAAGATAATTCAGAACTGTCCTGTCTGTAGATCAATTTTACTTTTTTTTTTTTTTAAGTTTGTAATTGCTGCATCTTAAGTAATTAGTCTAAGAATCTACAGGGAAGATTCTGTCCCATGTCCAATGTGGAAATTTGTTGCCAAAATTACTAATTACCCACAAAAGATATTTCAGGGGACTGTGCAATTTTTGACAGAGATTAAGACATAATTTTGGCAAGCACCTTTAGGTATTCAGATTGCTGAGTAGTAACAGTAATTATTAAGGCACATTCTTAATAGGTGAAAAAATACCCAAAAGAAGTGTGTGAAGCTATTGATTTGTTTCCTCAGAGGTAACTTGTATCTTAAAATTTGCTGAACCCTGTAAGAGGCTCCAAATGTTTTTTGGGTTTTTGGGGTTTTTTTAAATCTCAAAATATTATTTTGGGTATTTTGGCTTTTTTTTTTTTAATTGCCTGCTCATGTATATATAATCTTGCATTTTCTGAACTGTACACATGCCATGTTGAACTGGTGCATGGATGATCACTTACATTGCCACTACTTCTTGTGCCTTCACTGAAGATTGTAATTATCACAGGATCATAGACTCATTGAATGTGTTAGATGTGTAGGAACCTTCAAAAGCCATCTAGTGCAACCTCTTCCAGTGAGCAGGGACATCTTCACTAGGTCAGGTTGCTCAGAGCCCCATCAAGCCAGACCTTGAATGTCTCCAGGGATGGGGCCTCCACTGCCAACCTGGGCCAGTGATCTGCCACCCTCAGAGTGAAGAACTTTTTCATAATATCCAGCCTAAATCTGCCCTTTTCTAGTTTAAAACCATTCCCCCTTGTCCTATTGCTCTGTGCCCTCATGAACAGTTCTTGCCCAGCTTTCTTATAGGCACCTTTCAGGTACAGGAAGGATGCTATAAGGTCCCCCCAGAGCCTTCTCTTCTCCAGGCTGAACAAGTTCAAGTCTCTCAGTTTATGTTCATGGAGAGGTGCTCCAGCCCTTGGATTATTTTTGTATCCCTCTTCTGGATGCGCTCCAATATGTCCATGTCCTTCTTGTGCTAAAGGTTCCACAGCTGGACACAGTATTCCAGGTGAATAAATACCATAAAAAATGGCATTCAGGAACCCTTTCCAAAGATTTCCTGGTCTGTAACGTGTCTATTTTGAGTCTCAAGTCCTTCATCATTGGATGAGATGAACTGTTGCATATACTGAGCAGATACTCTGATGCTGGAACAGTTTCTGGGGTCCACACAAACAAAGAATTCTTCAAATTCAACTACTTGACAACCAGTAAACTCTAGAAACTGTTAATACTCTTAGGGAAAAAAAAGCACTACAAATTTATTCCTCAGTTATTCACATGCAAGGCCTCCTCTGTCCTGGTGCGCGCTGGCCAAGGAGGTTTTGCTGTACTTGCTGCTGCATCCACTGTTGGATGTAGCTGCATGGAAGCCTCAGCCCTCTTGGAAAGGGTCTAGAAGAGGCCACAGAGATGATCAGGGGCTGGAGCACCTCTCCTGTGCAGACAGGCTGAGAGAGCTGGGCTGGTTCAGCCTGGAGAAGAGAAGGTTCCGGGGAGGCCTAACTGCGGCCTACCTGTACCTGAGGGGGCTACAGGAAAGCTGGGGAGGGACTTTTTAGAAGGGCCTGGAGTGATAGGATGAGGTGGAATGGTTTTAAATTGGAAAGGGGTAGATTTAGACTGGATATTAGGAAGAAATCCTTCCCTCTGAAGGTGGTGAGGACCTGGCACAGGGTGCCCAGGGCAGTGGTGGCTGCCCCCTCCCTGGAGGGGTTCAAGGCCAGGTTGGACGGGGCCTTGAGCAGCCTGGTCTGGTGAGAGGTGTCCCTGCCCATGGCAGGGGGTTGGACTAGATGATCTTTAAGGTCCCTTCTAGCCCAAAGAAGCCTGTGATTCTATGATTGTATTTTCTTAAATATTGGGCTTTTCTTCTTGACCTGACACTAACTTTATCCTCTTAGCAAAAGGACACATGCTCTGGCAAGAGCTAAACTATGCCATCATACCCATATAGGAATTTAGTGATCCCTTCCAGAGGTCCAGAATAAAGACTTTATGGAAGCACAGAACTGAGGCATAAAGTTAAAATTGTATATTTCTATTTCCTCAGCATTTTTAATAAAATTTCTCAGTGATAAAATATTAATTACACCGTATTTCTAGGTTATGTACACAAAATATATGGAGAAGAAATTTTCAAAGTGTAGCTTTGCTCTTTTTATTATTTCAGGCATTAAGAAGTGATGCAGACTGTGATGTGCCATTTGTGGCTGTTGTTGCAGTCATAGTATCATGGACTTATAGAATCACTTGGGTTGAAAGAGACCTTTAAGATCACCAAGTCCAAACACAGCCTAACCCTGCCTAGCCCACCTCTAGATCATTTCCTTCAGCAGATCTTTTATTTGCCTTTTAAATACCTCCAGGGATGGCGACTCCACCCCTTCCATGGGTACTCCACCACTTCCCTAGGAAAGTGTGATGAAGCCTCTGACAAACCTACAAGTAAGGCTGTCATTTATTTGTATAGAGCCTTATTTTGTAAGGCTCTGTGCCTTAGAGTAAAAGAATGAGGATCACAATCCTCACATGCAAAGTCCTGCAGATAA
The DNA here is from genome assembly GCA_013399135.1 of Heliornis fulica. Lineage (NCBI taxonomy): Eukaryota > Metazoa > Chordata > Aves > Gruiformes > Heliornithidae > Heliornis > Heliornis fulica. The sequence goes on from VXBZ01009414.1 coordinate 11,612, forward strand.
ACCATCTATAACTTTGTGATTGGAGAGCATTACCACATCTCTCTGTAGACTCTATGTTGTGTTTGGTATTTTAGATTCCTTTGACTTCTAGGGGAGGGCAGGATAGAGAAAAACTATTACATTGCAAATCTTTGAAATTTGGAAAAGGTTCTAGAGCTAGAAAAACACCTTTCTTAATCCCATCCAATTTTATTCAGGTTTAGTTGAGTTTAAGTAGTTCAGGCACACTGTTTCCATTTGCTTGCTTATATTTCTCAGGAAAATGGTGTCAACCTGCCAAATGGATGTCTGAATGTGGCAGTTCCAGGGAGGGGGTCCTGGGCTGCCACCAAAGCATTAGATTGTGTTATGCTGGGAGCTGAAAGAACAGAGAGCAATGTGAGTTGGAGGCAAGTGAAGTCCTACCTCCTGTCCTTAACTACTTCCCCAGCCTCTCAGAATGCCTCCAGGGAGAAAGATTTCTCACAATTCCTGGGAAACATGGGAGAGGCTGACAGCCTGGCCAGGCTTACTCCATAAAACCATAGTCTCAGTAACCCTTCTCCCTCCTTTGGGGGCACAAATATGTGGCATGGATCCCACCTCCAGGGTGGGAGAAAAGAGAGGGATAAGTTGGGCCAGGGTTTCCCTGACTGCTGTTAGAATTATCACTTAGCTCCAGCAACCACTTCTCCTCTCTGGGCTAAAAACCTTCCCTCCATCACCAGTTAATGTCCTTCATCTCATCTGACAGAAGCCTAGCCTACAATTTTAGGCTATAAGACCTGCTGATGGATGCATGCTCCTTGTTCTGCACATAAGAAACTGTCTTTTTTATTTCTTCCCCCCTCACCATGTTTAAAGTAAAGGCTAGGAAATGACTTAAAAATGGCTTTTACCTCTTTTGTAACAATGAGTGGTGGAAACAGTATGCCACAAGACTCAATGATGTAGTGAAGTATTTTGTCTTGAAGAATAGTTCTAAAACAGCAAAGAGATAAAGTGACTGTTAATCTCTTATTTCTGAGTATAAGTAATTTTTATGCTTGTTCACATGTAACTAATGTAGAAAAGCTTTTTTGTTGTTGTTAATTTTTCCTTCTAACCACAGTACATCATACTAACTGTCCCCAGATGAGAGTCAAGATGAAGCACTTTATTTTGTGGGAAGTATCACGGGAGAGGCTGATGAGGAGAGCTACACCAGCGTGCAGGCTTCAGCTCCTCCAAAGGGATTGTTTCAAACACACATTGCAAAAAGTAAAGGGAAGTTTGTGTAAAAGGTGAAAGGAAAACTAAACATTATGATGAACATTGCTGCATTTTCAAAACGACCATACTGTTATATATGTGTCTTGAATGCATTAGTTAAGGTCTGTTGGCAGACCTTCTACAAAAAGCCATATAAGTTTTACTGGTGGGATAGTCTTACATTTTATAGCAATGAAATGTCTAATGATGGCTAGATACTAACCAGTTTCACAGAGAATTGTCTTAAGGAATTATGCTCTTTTTTCTTTTTTTTTCTTTTTTTTTTTCCTAGAAGAAGTAGTTTTCAAATTTGATTTTATCTACATGAAAGGTCACCTTAGCATACTGAGTTTTGCTTCCATTCAAAACACCATGAAGTTTTAGTACTGCCAGGTGTTTCTGTCCCTGTTACTGTGAGGAAAGATGCAGTGTGACTATGTGGCTGTTCACTTATCCTATAGAATCTTTTCTATTAAAGAACAGAATGCACATTGCCAACCTTTTGTTATCTGGTTTCCCAACTGCAGAACAGTATCAGGTTCTGCCAAACTGGCTTATGTTTTGCAAGTGGCTACCATTGACTTTATCTTTTTTCTGGTAGTCTGCATCCTGCCACTTAGCTGTAGATGTCACACTTCTTCATTCATGCTTCCTACTAAGAGTTATTTTTATTGAGACTCTGTACTGAAAAATGCAAGTGTGCAGGAGAAAAATGATACATAAGAAACGTCAGGATCTATCTCCGAGGTCTCTTCCAGCTCCTAATATTCTGTGATTCTGTGATCTGAAGATTAAAAAACAAAATTCAAATACTCATATTTCAGTGCAGACTAGTTGGGTTTTTTTTTTCAGTTGTATTTGCATAACCTAAATTTATCTTTCGTATTTTCCCTGCAGGCGTTTGTTTTTCAGTCGTAATCTGACTCTTTCTGCTTTAATTGAAGAGAGGACAGAAATAATAAAAATGGGACAGAAGTCAGTATATGAAATGCCAAAAACTGTTACCATTTAACTGTGGTTGCAGTATATGCTTCTTTGAAGTGTCTGATAGGCTGACAGATTAAAAAGATAGTATGAAATGCACCGTGAAACCACCTCCTTGCTGTTTCTGAAAAATATTGAACTGTGCATCTCTAACAGAATTTTACTTCCCGAGACATTTCACTGCAAGTGAAATCTTGTTACATATCCTTACAGAAGATATTATGTAGATTAGGAAAAAATGTTGGGTTTTGGTTGTGGTTTCTTTTCAAAACCAACTGAGCAACAACTTTTAAACTGTTTGCAGAGCAGGGAAGAAATTCCATGTGCTCAGAAGAAAAAGAAAAAAGAGTAATGTTCAAAGGAAAGCACGCTGCCTTTATATTATACTAAAGAATAGCCAACCCATAACATCCAATAGCATAGGAGCAATAGGCAGGAGTGGCTGGAGAGCAGCCTGGCGGAAAGGGACCTGGGGGTGTTGGTTGACAGCCCCTAAACATGAGCCAGCAGTGTGCCCAGGTGGCCAAGAGGGCCAATGGCATCCTGGCTTGGATCAGGAACGGTGTGGCCAGCAGGAGCAGGGAGGTGATCATCCCCCTGTATTCTGCACTGGTGAGGCCTCACCTCGAGTACTGTGTCCAGTTTTGGGCCCCTCACTTCAAGAAGGACGTTGAGGTGCTGGAGCGTGTCCAGAGAAGGGCAACGAGGATGGTGAAGGGTCTGGAGAACAGGCCCTACGAGAAGGCTGAGGGAGCTGGGGGGGTTTAGTGTGGAGAAGAGGAGACTGAGGGGAGACCTTATTGCTCTCTACAACTCCCTGACAGGAGGTTGCAGTGAGGTGGGGGTTGGTCTCTTCTCCCCAGTAACAGGTGACAGAACTCGAGGAAATGGCCTCAAGCTGCGCCAGGGAAAATTTAGGTTGGATCTTAGGAAGAACTTGTGTCCTGAGAGAGTCCTCAAGCATTGGAACAGGCTGCCCAGGGAGGGGGTTGAGTCCCCATCCCTGGAGGGGTTTAACAGATGGGGAGATGCGGTGCTTGAGGACATGGTCTAAGGGTAGACTTGGTGGCTGTAGGTTAATGGTTGGACTGGATGATCTTAGGGGTCATTTCCAGCCTTAAAAATTCTGTGATTCATAGTGAACATAGGTTCAATACCAGTGTACCTTTGACTGCTAGAGAAGCAGGCAGTGTGAGATACAAGTGTTGGAAAAGATGTGTATGTGACTGTACACACTGTGTGTACATCACTGTAATACTTGTAAGTAATTATTTATCTCTGGTGGTTACACATCATTAAATATTTGTCATGTTTTATAACTTGGTCAACATTTTTTCTCGTGTTCTTTCCTGACATGATTTCTGTTTGGTTTTCCTTCTTTTTTCCCGCTATCTGACACAAGCCGCCTTGTTTTCCCAACAAATCAGACAGAAGACCCAGTCATGTGCTTTCTCCTTTTCCTGCTGAGTGCTGACATGGGATTTTTTTGCTTTGTTGTCTTTCTCTGTTGAAGATTGTCTTGCTCCTGGGAGTTGCATTTTTGGTAAATACCTTCTTCAGCGGTGCGTTATTAATGCCGTTTGTACAGTGCGCCATGTTAAATTTCACCTCCTTGGTTATCATAATACAGAACTGCTGCTGAAGTTAGTTCTGCCTCAGTGGAAAATACCAAAGATGCCTTTCCTGAAAGCTGCTTTTTCTTCACTGACAGATGACTTTGCCACATCAAATAGGTGGATGGGAGGAACACAAGTGAGCAGATCAAAACTGTTCATTTATCTGTCCGTCATGTGTAGCCAAGAGATTTTTTTTGCTTTCCAGATGACTTTACTGCAAGTCAGATCTTGTTATGTCTTTTACTGTGATTGCTCTAAACTCAACAGTCACGAGATTACTGTGAATCTTTACTGTCATTTCTTGTGCTAGTCAGAAAAATTACACAGGTTTGTGGTGATGCATCTGAACCAAGTAGAACCTGGTGCTGAAAATTTGCCCTGTCTTTTCAAATCAGGGTTTATGCTTTTTTTTTTTTTTTTAGGGGAGGGTGAGAGGGTACTTTGAAGGTCCAAAAGAGAAAATGGTGGAAAGCATGTCAATGCACAAAAATCATTCCATCTCGTATCAAAGCAGGATGGAAGTGGAATGGCCACATCTTGTGACCAGAGAGCTTTTGTCAGCTGCAGTGTACTCATTGACTCCAGTTGATTACCCCAAATACTTTGACAAGTTTTTGGATGAAGCTAAGTTCTTCTGCAAAATGTCAGGCACCAGGAACAGTCAACAGAAGCCAGCCCCATGAAACATAGGCTGTCTCCTTGAAGCGTTTAAAGCAGCGAGAAGGAAAATATTCTGTCAGTTTCTGTGCTGATTAAATCATTCTATGGAACTGAGGGACTGCTGGGGTTTAGGTTCTACAGTCACAAGGCACCAAGAGATGTTTTACAACAATTTCTTGTTTAAATGCTGTAGGCAGTAAAGGGCAGGTTTTCTAAAAGCACTGGAAGATATTTATTTGAGTTTTATGTATATACCTATATATAAATATATATAGTTATGTGTAGATATAGACATATATGAAAGTAAAATATCTTGATATGGTCAAATTTATCCTCTGAAAGCAATGAAAAGGTCTCACATTGTCTTCAGAGCTGAAGATAATTAGAGCAGTCCTTTATTCTAATTGCCTGTGCTTGGTGTGTGTTTTATCTCCAGCTCTCTTGAAATAGTGGTGAAACTGCTCTTCTGGAACAAAACAATCTTACTCTTTTATTTGATCAAGAAACTACTTACATTTTGCTGGCTGCTACTTCTTACATACTCACATAGGAGTAATTTTCTTTTCTTGTGGTTGCTTTTCCAGAAACTGGCTCCTTTGTACTGCCTCCAAGGAGAGGCTTTGCTCTTCTGTGAGGTCTGTAGAGCAGTGAGGGTTGGGGTTATTTTTTTAAGCTTCACGGACTGGAGTTATGTAGGCCATGAAAGGGGGATTTGCAATTGGTAACTCCCTTTTGCAGTTGTCACATCAAGTGCTGAACCTCCCCACTGTCTGTTTCCTTGCTTTATGTTGTCTTAAGATGGCACAGGGTCTACCTGCAACTCGTTTTTTTCCCAGGGTACAGCCTCATTTTTGGCCAGCTGTAAGAATCATGAAGTTAATGTGTAAGTTAATAAGAGCAATAATCATCTGGGATACTTCAGTAGCTGTAGATTTTTGCTGAAAAAAAAAGGAGTTGGCAGAAAGCTTTCTTTCAAAAATGCTTCTAAAGAGGAAAAGTAATTTAACTTATGGTCCTTGGTTGCCCAGAGAGGTTGGGGAGTCTCCTCTGGAGACATTCAAACCCCACCTGCACACTGTGCTATGCAGCCTGCTGGAGGTCATCTTGTTTTAGTAGGGCATTTAAACTAAATGATCTCCAGAGGTTCCTTCCAACTCTACCCTTCTGTGATTCTGTCTCATAAACACCTTCCTAGCTCCATTATGCATTGTTCCATACTGGTGTGTTATGTCCAGTTTGAGTTTTCCTCTTAACAACTTCTATCTCTTTGCTTTGTCATTTCTCAGCTGGATTAAGAAAAAACTCAGCAAACAAACTTCTCACAACTGCTTTATTGGTGGTCAAATTGTTCAGTAGTGTTCCTGTTAAAGCTATATATTCTGATTTCCTTGGGTCTCACTGTGTCTGTGAAAAATCATCCACAGGAACCCTTTCTGAACCTGTTCCAGTCTGTCAGCTTTCTGCTGAGAGAGCGTGCCTCAGGGCTGAGCTGACTGTTCTGTCACCCTTCTGCAGTGCTTGTTGACCAGGTGAAATCCTTGCCACACTTGTACACCATCCCTCTGTGAGAGCAGCTTACACTTAAAATACAGTATTGCACTGAAAATCATGTTTACCTGGTTATTCACCCTTCTGCTCATTCCATGTCCAGTCTGTAAGTGGGTCACTGGCATTTTCTTTTGCTTCTATCCAGCTGCATCCCCAGTGTACCCTGGGCTTTTCTCCAGCTCTCTCCTGGGTTGTAACCCCAAGGCCTTGCCAGATTGATAAAACACCAAGCAGGCTCGCTCTGAATCTCCAGCCAGATGTCATGCACCACTTCCAAACTCTTGGGACCAAACTCTTGGTTTTGAGGTGGTGTATCATGGACCCAGGCTCCTCCTGGATGGAGAGTCTGTTTTCTAGGATACTCCCAAAATGTGACCTACATTCTTCACAGGCACATACATTTGCATGCACATAGTCTAAAGACACAAGATTTCTAGCCTACATCCATGTCACATGTTGGGTGGTGGTTTGGACTGTTGTGGATTCAGTTTAGCAGAAAGTGTGGGTCACTCTGCACTTATGACCCATCTTTCTCATTGCAAACGTTTCCTCTAGCCCCAAGTCATTTCCTGATGTTTCATAAATGTCTCTTAGATTATTCTAGTTGGAAAATAGTTGTGTTGCTTTTCACAGAATCACAGACTGGTTGGGGGTGACAGGGACCTCTGGAGATCATCCAGTCCAAACCCCTGCCAGAGCAGCATCACCTCGAGCAGGCTGCACAGGACAGTGTCCAGGATCACAGGGTTGGAATGTCTCCAGAGAAGGAGACTCCCCAACCTCTCTGGGCAGCCTGTCCCAGGGCTCTGCCACCCTCCCAGGAAAGAAGTTTACCTATAGCATAATTCTTGCAACAAAAAAATTGCAGCTAATTGATAATTCTCTATACTTAATTATGCTCACTTCTGTAAAAAGGCCATTTTAATCAATTTGATATGACTGATTTTGTATAATGCTAATAATACAGTCATAATTGCTTCAATTATGTATGGAAGAAACATTTAGTTCCTGATGTGAAAGTGTGACAGAGCTACCAAATTAAAGACAAAGTTATTGTATCAGTCTTAACCTAGAGATTTAAAAGACTTATAGTAATTGTTTTTATCTCTGAATGTAAAGTTTTTCTGATAAGTTAACTCCTGCTGTCATTATGCTTCTCTTTAGGAATCCACTTATCTTCATTACTTTGGTAGTAATTTCAAGCTACAGTTATCTGTGTCTTGCTGTGCAAGAAGGACGTCAGTCTTTTTGATTTAACATTAGTATTTGGCAACATGAAGTGTGCTATCAGCTAAATGCTCTCCCAGCATTTTATTGTGTGGCAGGAATTCCAGTAATTCTGTCAGAAAATTGTGCTGTCTGACTAGATGTAGTTTAAACTCATGTAGTAGGAGTGGCATCTACATTTGCAGTAGTTGGTTTGTGGAAATGGTAATCTCTTTGAGGTTTTTTTAGGAGAAAGAAGCCTAGAGTAAAGTAAACAAGGTCAGCTTCAGATTGGAAGTGTCACAGAACAGGTTTGTAGTAGGAATAGTGAGGGAACATGCTGGTTTTAGACTGGTTCATGATACCTGAGCAGCTGGAGCTGGAGCACCTCTCCTATGAAGGCAGGTTGAGACAGTTGGGTTTGTTCAGCCTGGGGAAGTGACTTGAATTTTACTTCTATTTTTAAGCCTGCAGAACAGGGAAAACCCAATAACCAAATGGAAGACTGTTTAATTGGAAGGGATATTATTTCTGTACTCCCATGTTGTAACTAAGAATATTTGATTGTATAAAACATATTCTTGATGACAAAAGCATGTTTGTTGTTCTTGTGAAAATTGGCTGTTATTATTTTCCTGTTCACCCATGAAACCTCAACGAGACAAGGGGCTTGGTGGTGCCCTCTGTAGCTCTGTACCTCTGGATCCTGGGAGACAAAAGAATATGGGCTGGTTTTCACTGGTAGTTAACCAGTAGTTAGAGTTACTCTCTGTTGAGAACAGCCTGTGGAATGAGAGCAGTGACAGCTGTGCTTTGCTTTTCAGGATTTTTTTTTATTAGTACTTTATTAGTAATTTATTATTAGAAAGCACCCTTTTGGAGTTCTCAGAGTACATGATTTCCCTGAGATGTTTGTCTCTAGGACTGGGAGCAGGATTTGGTTTAGTGGCTTGGACAGTTGTAGCAGGTGATATGATACTGCTGCTTGCTTTGCAAGGTTTTTTGCCTTAATTTCTTAAAATCTGCACTCCACAGTTCTTTAATCTCTTATAGGGTTACTATACCTTATTCAGGATTTGCAGGAAACTTGCAGTCCTTTCCATCCAGTTCAAATTCTCTCCTAAGTCTCAGAAGTGTGATGTACCCCCCTGCCAAAGCCAAACAATCCAACCCAATCCCCAACCCCCTAATACCTCTTGCTGACTTGGGTTCTGATGCCTTAAAAAGCTTCAGGATCCTTTCCTGTCCTGCCAGATGTTCCTCCTATATTTTATGAAAACAAATGAAGTCATATTAGCACATGAAGATGTCTTCTGTTCTCAAACTTTCTCTTAGGTCATTTACTGTGCTCTGAAGTGTCCCTTGTGCATTCATGAATTTCTAAGTCATTCATCAGAATTAAAGGAGTTTTTAGGATGCTGCAAAGACAGTTTTCTGGTAAATTCATAATTTAGAGCTAGGTTTCTTCTTGCTGTCTACCACTAAAAAGAAAATAGAAACTAAAATAAATAATAAAATCATAAAAAGAAATAATCTGAAGTTCTGTAGTTCAGAATTTTCTTTTTATTTTCATGTGTTTCTTTCACACTGATGTCTTGTAGATTACATTGAGATCTTTCTGTCTTTATTCTACCTTCTACCTCTCCAGATATTTTTTTAGTTCTAAGATTGACATGTCTGTCCTGCAGCTGAAAATAATTACAAAATTTCTAAAAGATCCTGTGGATCTGTTTCTACTGATTGTATTAAAAGGCTGCTTATCTTTAAATTATTTGGCTTTCTTCCTTTTCAGGGATAGAAAGAAATGTAATTTCAGAACTGGACAAGTGCTAGATTTATTTATAACCCACACATGTCAGTGATTTTCACATCAGTGAAGGTGCTTCTTTACACTGTTTCAGATTATATTTTCATATGGCATTTGAATTAAATCTCCACTTAGATGTATCATAGAAGTAATGCTAATGTTATGATAAAATTATTTTCTCTTTGGGAGTCATATTCTTGGGGATTAATTTATAACTGAAACCCACTCACTTTCACAGTAGGAGTGTGATGTTGCAGCTCTGTAATACCTGAAGCAGTATTTGTACTACCAGTCCACACTCTGAAATGCTGTTTTATAATCCTTCCTACAAGAGCTCCTGTTGTGTTTTAAGCCCAGCCAGCAGCCAATCATCACACAGCCGTTCCCTCATTGCCCCACACAGTGGGATGGGAGAGAGAATCAGAAGACTGAGGGTGAGAAAAAGCATTGACTGAGATAAAGTGAGTTTAATGGGTAAAGCAAAAGCTGTGTGCACAAGCAAAGCAAACCCAGGAATTCATTCTCCCCTTCCCACAGGCAGGCAGGAGTTCAGCAGGGCTCTGTTGTAACAGTTACTTGGGAAGGCAAATGCCATTGGTTCAGTCATCCATCCCTTCTTTCTTCTTCCCCCATGGAATATCCCATTGGTCAGCTGGGTCAGCTGTCCTGGCTGTGTCCCCTCCTAACTCCTTGTGTGCCCCCAGCCTCCTCGCTGGTGGGGTGGGGTGAGCAGCAGCAAAGGCTTTATATCTGTGTGACCGCTGCTTAGCAGTAACAAAACCATCCCTGTGTTATCAAACACTGTTTGTTCAGCACAAATCCAAACCACAGACCCGTATTAGCTACTAATAAGACAACGAACTCTTATCTCAGCCAATGCCAGCACAGCTTCAAACATAGATTTCTATCAAAGGGCAGTCTCTGGGTGTTTTAGTTGTGATTTTGAAGATGAGTGACTGGTATTCCTTTCCAAACCTTGGGAGTGGCCCAGGGTCATTCATCTGAAAACTGATCTGTCCCAGGATGCACTCTGGTATCCAGACCAATGTTTGGCTGCCTTACACAGCACCGCTTCAGGGCACCGGGGTAAGCACAACCTTCCTTTTGACTTTTACCCAAAATTCCCTTTTCAATTACTCTGGGGTTAACTCTGGGAAACATTTGAAATGAGTGTGTGTGCTGCCACGGTTTTACATGAGAAATGGGGACATACAGGATCATGATTTACAGCCCAGGATCCATATGGCAGGACGTACTGGGGGTGACAAAGTGTATGTTCTGTATGTTTGGGGTTTTTTTTTTCTTCTACTTCCATGTGCAGATCAGAAGTGTCCCGAATCTTTACAGGAGTATGCATTCAGTAATGGAGGATTTTTCATTTAGCATTCTGATTTTGTGCCAGAAATGCTGTTTTATAAACAAAATAGTAGTACATATGATCTCCTCCAGGAGTAAGCGATACAGCACCACGTTTCCCAAGTGCTCAGGTTTTACTTGGTCAAGTGCTTTTCCTGTGGTTTTCTACATACTCCTGCCTATTCCCAAATCCTTTGCTTTGAAAGCATGAAATTGTACAGAAAGAATAAAGGTAACCCAAGACTTAAGGAGCCTATTAAAATTATCTGTTTCCTAAAATCTTAATAGCCAAGGAATTTTGAAATACGAGCCCCCGAAGGCCGTAGGCTAAATAGCAGCCATCTGAAAGGGTAATATTTAATTTGGCATATTTGTTCTGAAGGTTAACTGTAGGAAATATTTGTATTTTCTCCAGGCTTGAAGGAAGCTTAGTATTTGCAGTATCTTGTGTAATTCCTGTTTCCAGAGCTATATTAAGAGGTCATTTGAGGCCACCACAATGTTGCTGTCAAGTCACACCCCTCATGGCCAGCAGGCCATGCTAGCCCAGGGTGAGCTGGCCAGAAACATCATGTTTGGCTCACCTCCTTTGTTCCAGCCCCTGAACTGTATCAAAAGACATCTAAAAATACTCTGAGACTAATTTAGGCAGTAAAGTATTTATTAATTAACAGACAAAGACATTAAAAATGGTGAAATGCTTAGTATCTATGTTCTCCCCGTGTGGATGCAAACAGCAGCTGTAATTAAGGCTGTCGCAGCGGGGGAAGCGATATCTGTGAGTGGGATGGCAAATGGACCATGGTACGCTGTTCCTGCTAACATATGGGCTGCTATTATAAAGCAGTTCAAGAAATCTGGGGGAAAGCAGAATATAACAAGCTGCAGCAGCTTCATGAAGGCAAGAAAAGAAGAGCAGACGTGGAGCAAAAGTCAGGATCCGTTTCTTGGGTTGGTCCTTTAGTGTTTCTGTTTGACACGCAAACTAAAATGCCTTCAAAATGAGGATCAGCATGAGACTGGCTGTCTGGGAATGGGAAACTTAACCAAGCTGTAATTATTTGCTTTCTTTTAAGATTGGTGAAATTCTTGAACTCTGACTTTTTACACCATAAAGTAAAATCTGTAGCACTTGTAGGTGTTTTCCACTCTTAGGCTGCTTTTTTACTTGAGTTGCTTTCGGCACATTAGTCTGACAATCAGTTGTGAAAAAGCAGCTCTGTGGGAAATGGCACTGCAAATATCCCCACAATTTAACCCAACCAATTCTGTGGCACCAGAATGGCAGTTGCAGCCTCAAAAGTTTGGGGATAAAGGCAGTCTGGCACAGAGACTGTAAGAAAACCGAAGCTGTATTTTCTAAAATTATTATTATTATTATTATTATTATTATTATTATTATTATTATTCAATAGTCCTCTACCCAGCCTCCCCTGCTTAAGTTTTGTTGATGATACTTGAATGACCAACAGTGCCAAAACCCTAGGAAGTGAGTAAGTTTGGACTGTGTGGGATGTGTAATTGTCTTCAGGATGGGGCGACGAGCCTGCTGGCTCACGGCAGAGTCCTCGCAAAAGACTAATACTCTTAATGTTTAAAAACAAGGATTTAGAAAAGCTCCCAGCAGCTAAAGCAGCACTGGTTTTCTGTAGCAGAAGAGTGGCTTGGGGTTATTTTTGAGAGGAAACAAATGCAAAACTGAAATGAGGTTTCGATGTGTGTACCGAGAGAGGCAACGTTGAAGTGATTACATAAATTCTGTCTTGAGTACTGTCAGGGCTAAAATTGCTCAGGATGTTAAGCTATGTAACACTCAGATGTGCAGAGCATTAAATCCTAACTAATAATGTGATATTAGGCATTAGATAACATCAATGATTCCCCTCTGTTCATTTACTGTTGCCTCACTAACTCTGAGAGTGTTTTTTTCAATTTCTGTTTTACTCTCGGTGTCCAAAAAATAATCAGCAGCTGTGCAGAGTCTCCATGGGGAAAAAGAACAACAAAAAAAATGCTGGGAAAAAAAATAATTTGCTATTTAGTAACAAGCAAGCAAATAGCTGTGACCAATGGGACTCCTAATTTCTATTTTAAACCGTGACTTGAGCTGGATGACAGAGTAAAACAACCATCCTTCAGATTTTCAGCTGTATGGACTAGAATTTGTTGTCTGGTAACACAAAAAAAATGCCTGTTAAATATGTGGAATACAGAATATAGAATTACATTGGTTCATCACCCAGGACCTGCTGTGATAAGCAGAGGATCACTTCCCTGAAAAACAGCATTAAGAGCTGTTTAGTCCCTTTCCTTGTCTCTTCTGCAGGGTCAGGTCGCAGAAAGATGTGCTAAAACCTTGGCTGGGGTGACTTAAGCGAGGTTCATGACAGAAATGACTGAAAGAGGAAGCTGCAGCTGATAACAAAAATCACTTCTGAAGGCCCAAAAAGGGTTTATTTATGTGCATTTTAATAGTTTTCCATGTTTAAATGTAAGACGGTGCAAATGGAGCAACGTTTATTTCATGTGGTACGATGAGAACCTTGATCCCGAATGCCAGATAATCCCTCAGATCTGCACTTCCCTTTCTGTGCCATTTGGCTTGCTGTATAAATCTTTGGTTGCATTTAATGATTATTGAGGGATTTTTCTCTTTTAGAGGTACTACTTTAGTCTACTTGGGATTTTCTGTCTGTGAGAAAATGATTTTATTTTTTTTTTATTTCCCCCAAAGATGAGGAAGCGCAGGAGAAGATTTCCACGTCGGTCAATGATTCATACAATGTGTTTAACACCAACTTTTAAGGAAAGCATTACTGTATAAGTATGTGACCTCTCCTTGTCATATCCCAGGAAAATTACTAAGGGAGTAATCTCACTCTTTATTGAGTTACTTAGCTACTTCAGCTCCCTAGTAGCACTCCGCAGCACTGGCGGAAAGACATCGCTGTGAACTTTCTTGAGGATTGGAATGTCCAAAGTTAGATGTTCTAGTTAGTCAGCATTTAAAAAAAAAATAAAATAAAAAAAAATTAGCTGCTTCTGAGTTGCCCTCCAAGTGCCCAGACAACGAGTGCTGCTTCCACTTAGAGGCTGTGGTGCAGAGCTGATGTGCTGCTGGCTCCGGACATCATCGTTCTGGGCACAGTCTCTCTGGTCCTTGCACTGGGGCTCTTCCAGGAGAACTGTTCAGTCTGACTTGCCCAAGTGTCTTTGGAAGCCACAAGCCTCCAGGAAAATGTGCTTGCAAAGGCTCAAGACCTGGGATCATAGAATCATAGAATGATTAGGGTTAGAAGTGACTCCCAGAGATCATCCAGTCCAACCCCCCTGCAAGAAGCAGGGACACCCCCAACTAGATCAGCTTGCTCAGGGCCTCATCCAACCTGGCCTTGAACGTCTCCAGGGATCCAGGGGCATCCACCACCTCCCTGGGCAACCTGTTCCAGTGCTCCACCACTCTCACAGGAAAGAACTTTTTCCTAATATCCAATCTAAATCTCCCTCCCTCTATTTTGAAACCATCACCCCTTGTCCTGTCACAACAGGCCCTACTGAACAGCCTCTCCCCATCTTTCTTGTAGGCCCCCTTGAGGTCCTGGCAGAGCGCTAGAAGGTCTCCCCGGAGCCTCCTCTTCTCCAGGCTGAACAGCCCCAACTCTCTCAGCCTGTCCTCGTAGGAAAGGTGCTCCAGCCTCTTTATCAGCTTTGTGGCCTCCTCTGGACCCTCTCCAACTGGTCCATGTCCTTCTGGATCCATGCCTCCATGCCTCTAAAATGCTTCTCCTGTAATTTATGTAAATCTATTCCTTCAGCATATCAGAAACAATAATTTTTGACTCTCTAATTCTGTCACTGGAGGTCTAGAATGTTAAATTGTAGTTATGACCACAACTGGTTTGCCCCAGACTTTGTGATCTATTTAAGTGAATTTTGAGTGTTCTATTTTTGTCTTCACTCTTGAAAATAACTTTGTAATTTATTTTTTTAGAAAGGCTTTTAAAGGATTTTACCTTTACCCTCTGAAATACAAATGCTTAGTTAAAGGTTAAAATTATCTGGTTCTTTCCAGCTCTTGCATCTCACTAAAATTTTTCTCAGCATGTCATGTTGTCCCCTCTGCCCAATAAAATAGAATAATTCATTGTAGTTGGCTAAAAGTAGCTCTTTGCCTTCTGCGGGGTAACGATCTTCCTAGTAGCTGCATTCTTTCACCTCTTTCCAGCACTTTGTTGCCCCTTGTCCTGTCACTGGCCATCACTGAGAAGAGCCTGGCTCCATCCTCCTGACACTCACCCTTTACATATTTATAGACATTCATGAGGTCACCCCTCAGTCTCCTCTTCTCCAAGCTGAAGAGCCCCAGCCCCCTCAGCCTGTCCTCACAAGGAAGATGTTCCACTCCCTTCATCATCTTGGTGTCCCTGTGCTGGACTCTCTCAAGGAGTTGTGTGTCCTTCTGGAACTGAGGGGCCCAGAACTGGACACAATACTCCAGGTGAGGTCTCACCAGGGCAGAGGGGGAGAAGGACCTCTCTTGACCTACTGGCCACCCCCCTTCTAATACACCCCAGGATGCCATTGGCCTTCTTGGCCACAAGGGCACACTGCTGGCTCAAGTGAGCTGACTGGATTCAGAAGAATCTAGTACTGTGCTCAGAAATCCACATTTGGTTTATGATGATGAAAGTTTTGTTTAAAAATACTGAATTCTGAGCAAACAAAATCGTGTTGTTAGTCATGTGGGAAAACTTTAAAAATAACCTGCACACAGGTTATTTTAAAGTTTACGTGACCTGGCCAGGCTGGAGAGCTGGGCAGTGAGGAACCAGGTGAGGGTCAGGAACAGCCAGTGTAGGGTCTGGCACCTGGGAAGGAACAACCGCGGGTGTCAGGACAGGCTGGGGGTGACCTGCTGGAGAGGAGCTCTGAGGAGAAGGACCTGGGGGTCCTGGTGGGTGACAGGTTGGCCATGAGCCAGCAGTGTGCTCTGGTGGCCAAGAAGGCCAATGGGATCCTGGGGTGCATTAAGAGGAGCGTGGCCAGCAGGTGGAAGGAGGTGACCCTCCCCCTCTACTCTGCCCTGGTCAGGCCTCACCTGGAGTCCTGTCTCCACTTCTGTACAAACCAGACAGGGATCTCCTGGAGTCCAGCAGAGGCCACAAGGATGAGGAAGGGCCTGGAGCATCTCCCCTGTGAGGAAAGGCTGTGGGAGCTGGGGCTGTTCAGCCTGGAGAAGACTGAGAGGGGATCTCACCAATGTTTATCAATATCTGAAGTGTGGCAGACAAAGGGAGATGGCCCCAAGCTCTTCTCAGTGGCCTGTGGGGACAGGACAAGGGGCAATGGCCACAAGTTGGACCACAGGAGGTTCTGCACCAATGTGAGGAAGAACTTCTTCTAATGATCTAATTGATACTTATAAATGTGTTAAGGGTCGATGTCTGGAGGGTGGGGCCAGACTCACCAGTGGTGCCCAGCAGCAGGACAACTGGTGATGGGGACACACTTGACTATGGGAAGTTCCACCTACTCATGAGGAGGAACTTCTTTACCGAGGGGGTGGCAGAGCCCTGGGACAGGCTGGAATCATTCACACCCCATGATCCTGGACACTGTCCTGTGCAGCCTCCTTGAGGTGACCCTGCTCTGACAGGGGGTTGGACTGGAAGGTCTCCAGAGGTCCCTGCCAACCCCAGTCATTCTTTGATGTTGTGATTGATAACTGCTCTTAAAAGCTTGTGTCTCAATTTAATTTTATTTTTGTTTTGACTCTGCAGTCTAAAACCTAGAAGTAATAGAAAATAATAATAAGTTAATAAGAAGATGAGTAAATTGATCTCTTTCAGAGTTCTTTTCTCTAGGTTTGTTTTGTCAGTATCTGTCCTGAGGCAGTGACCAGTGGTGAAGAAAGTTCTCAGAGCAGCTGCTTGCTTTGCCCACGCAGTGTGGAGACACCTGTACCATTTGCTCAGGAGTGTCCTCCACATTCAGTTCTGCAGTTCACCCAGTACACAAGGGTTACTGGGATGTTACTGGTTCTAAAGTGTATGTGGTATTGGTGAGGATCTTTCATTAAAAATGGAATAGTTAGTGAAAGTCAGGAAGCTTGCTGGGTTGGACAGTTTAATGAGGGCTTTCACCAAGGAGTTGTTGCATTGTTGAAGACCATGTCCTCAAAACACTATTTAGTAAGTTTAGGAGTGAAACTTGTCCTTTTACCTAAGATTGCAACTCTTGTTGTAATCATCTTTGCTTTCTTGAAGATGTTTTTCATGCTAATTTTAAAGGAATATGAAAACTGTCCCTCGTGGACATCTGTAAAAAAGATTTATGCTGTGTCATGGAGAAACATCTCTAGTAAATTAGAATCCCCCTTCACAATGATCAGAAATGCCTCTTTGGGTAAGTGAAGATTTTACCCTGGTAAAGTGTGTCACCAATTTTACATTTCCTTGGTGATGCTGCTTTGTACTGGAGATGTGTTCTGCTCTGACAGACCTGGAGCATGCCACAGTGTACACTTAACCCATAGCCCATCTATGTGGCAATCACCTGCCAGGGGTGGCTGGAACCAGCTGGTTCTGTGGGATGAGAGGTGCCTCTCCAGCAATTACTGGATCCTGCGCCAGGGAAGGGGCAGCCCTGGCAGCACATCCAGACTGGGGGTTCAGGTGCTGCAGGCCAGCCATGCTGAGAGGGATTTGGGGGTGTTGGTGGACAGCCAGTTCCCCAGGAGGCAGCAGTGTGCCCAGGCAGGCAGGAGGGCCCAGCCGTCCCCTGGGGTGCCTCCAGCACGGCACGGCCAGCCGGGCCAGGGAGGGGATTGTCCTGCTCTGCTCTGCGCTGGGGCGGCCTCACCTGGAGCTCTGGGGGCAGCTTTGGGGGTCACAGGGCAGGAGGGACACAGAACTACTGGAGAGTGTCCAGAGGAGGCAACGAGG
>VXBZ01009414.1:32645-43979 GCA_013399135.1 Heliornis fulica
GAGGAGAGACCTGATCACCCTCTACAGCTACCTGACAGGAGGCTGCAGTGAGGGGGGGGTCGGCCTCTCCTCCCAGACAATAGGACAAGGGGGAATGGCTTGAAGCTGCGCCAGGGCAGGTGTAGGCTGGACATTAGGAGACACTTCTTCACCCCGAGGGTTGTCAGGCTCTGGAATGGGCTGCCCAGGGAGGGAGTGGAGTCCTCATCCCTGGAGGGATTTCAAAGAGGGACAGACGAGGTGCTTGGGGACATGATTTAGTGCTGGGATGGCAGCGCTGGGTTAAGGGTTGGACTCAGTGATCTTAAAGGTCTTTTCCAACCGAGGTGATTCTGTAATATTCAAAGTGCTTTCCCAGTGTAATTAACTCTGTCTCAGTTTTTCAATGTATTTTTCCTAAGTTTATTGTACATCTTGCATTTTCAAATGAAATTTTAAATCTTCCTGTAAGCATCAAGCTTTCCTGATCACTGACTAGATGGATAGAATAAGAGATAATATGAAGCAACCTAAAATAAGCAGAAGTGCATTAAATTCTGTTTAGATCATTCTGAAAGTTCTTCTGTCATTTGGTTGGGGTGTTTTGGGTAGGTTTTTCGGTTGTCTTGGCTTTTTAATTATTCTTTCTTATTAACTTTTGGGGATGAGACTTAGGAATTTAGTATCTGTGAAAATTGAGAGAGGTGCAGAGCTGAACAGGTCAGTTTTGTCAGAAGCTCCTTAGAAGGAGCTAATAAAGCTCTTAATCCTAACATGCTCTTAGCAAGGTCTTTAACAT
This sequence comes from Heliornis fulica, assembly GCA_013399135.1. Classification (NCBI taxonomy): domain Eukaryota; kingdom Metazoa; phylum Chordata; class Aves; order Gruiformes; family Heliornithidae; genus Heliornis; species Heliornis fulica. Next base: position 33,424 of record VXBZ01009414.1, read on the forward strand.
CATTCCTTGCATACCCAAACAATCTACTGCTTGCTTTCTGTAAGGTTAAGATCTGTGTGTGATAGGATGAAGTATATGGAGTGACTTCTTCAGATAGCTTCAGGCCATAAAAATTTTAAGGCAGGAGATAAAAATACATTCTCCTCTGGTTCCAAAGTAGTTTGACATTTACACAGGCATTAAAAAAAAAAATTAAAGGATACTTTTAACAGTTGTGGGAGTTACCTGAGTTTTTGGGGTCTTGATTTTGTTTGGTTTTTAGGTTTTTGTTTGTTTGTCTTTTGGCAACTTAGGTGAAATTGTTCTTCAGACTCTGAAGGGCAGAATTTATATTTGGTGCAGTCCTTTAATTAGAAAAAAAGTGTATTTTTTAAAAGGTGTTATCAGCTCCCTTTCTTTTCTCAGCTGTTGATTGTTTGGACTATACTGAAGTTAAAGAGCATCCAGGTCACTGTTGTTTCTTTTGCTAGGTATGAATCTTCCCAGCTGCACTAAAATGAATTCAGAAAATCACAGGTTTATTTCAGTAAAAGTGGCACTTATTAAATTGTTGCTAGATTCAAATTAGTTAATTCTACCAAGGTTTCTGCCTTTCATCATGTTTGTCTTTTTTGTGTTTGTCTTTTTTTTTTCCAAAAAACAGAACTGCCTTGCATCTAAAAAATGTGTCCTGAAGAAAGGTCCAAACTTTCCATTATACTTTCAGACAATCATATATATTTCTTTCTTCAGTGTTAATTCATATTTTGTTAATGGATTAGGGAACCCAGCTCCTGTTGGTCTCACAGATTGTTTACCATCAGGTCAATCTTGCATCAGCACTTATTGTTGTATTACTGTGTTTATATTATTGTTAAACTAAACCTTGTGCTTGGTTGCTAATCAAAAACTAGCTACAAGTCCAGATGTTTAACAAAAATAGTATGGCTTTGTTTTCCTTTCTAACCCAAAAGACAAAGCTTCTATACCCTGCCTGAATATCGAGGTATATTTTATATGTGTGAACAAATTCAGTGCATTTATGTCAGCTGAATTCTCAGGGTTTAGTCTTTGCTATTTGTATTTTCATGGCAAAGTGAATGCCAGCACAGTGATGCAATAAAGGTGCATCATCAGGACCAGGGGGAATATTTTTCCACCTTTTTATTATTTTTCTGAAATTCCATTTATCTTGGGTTTTTTGCATCGATACATCGCTATTACACAATAAAACCACAGTGATTTCTGCTAATGTATTTCTGGCAGTGAGTTATTTATTACATCACCTACTGTTAATTCAGAACCTTCCTTTTGGTAACTCAATATTAGCATGAAAGAAAAATGACCTTGCTTTCAAGCTTTAGCATTTCCTCGAGTCCAGTGTTGACAACTTCTGTGACCACTGCTGGGGCACATCATATCTTTGTAGGCTGAAATATTAATAGTTTCTTCCTCTTATGTTTTCTGTTCTACTTAGTAAAGTTTTCAGTCTTTCATTGTGCTCTCTACAGTGGCCCTGGTTAGGGATGACACCTAAGAGAGATCTCTGGGAGGTCTTCATAATAGTAATAATAAATATGATTTTGCTCAATGCAGATGGGACTACTGACTTTCTCACTGTTGACAACCCTGATAATTCAAGTTCTTCAAGCTTAAGAGGAGCTAAAAAAATAAGGAAGTCTAGCAATGCCACTAGCTCTGTGGTGGTAAAAACCATCACTGGTGAGAACAGGGTAGCCAAAGGAAAGATGTCCCCAATATGCCCCAATGATGCATCAGGAGACAGTGACCCTCGAGAAGAAAGTGTTCAGAAATGACTGGACAGTTTCAGAAATAGTCTTCGTTACTTGTGGTTTGTAAGAAACATTATAGTTAGGTCTAAAAGTTATATACATGTAAATATCCATATTTAGGGAAGCTGTGAGATGTTTGTTACGTTTTTAGTTGAAAAAGTTTCATTTTGTAACTCTGTGTAAGCGATCTGTTCATTTGGAAGGTATTTTACAAGGCAGACCCAAGTCATTTTCAGTGTAATTCCTCCTAGTTCCCTTGCTCAAGTAATGGAAATAGGAGGGAATAATGCACTATCTGGGAGTTCTTTAGAAATACATAACTTTTTGCCTGAGTAAAGACTTTTTTTTAATATGGATTTGATTAAACACTAATGGATGTGAACATCAATAAGAAAAAGGCAACTTCTACAGCACCGTGAAACCACTGAGAACATAAACTGATGAAAGGTTTCTACAGCCTGATAGAAAGGACAGAGAAGAATAATAGTAGTCAACAAAAATGTTTTAGGATCAAACCCAAATGGAAGTAGACCAGAGAGAATGATTTGGTAACAGTTGGACTTTGGGCAAGGTTTTAGTGCTCTGGAAGCGAAGAAAACTCTTTGTTGTGGTAACAACCAAGCAGAGGGTGTGATGTCTGCTTGGATGGAGGAAAGAAGGTGGAGTTGGAGATGACACAAGGGTTTTGTGATTCTGAAGGGACAAGTGACAGAGCTGTTGACATGAGCAGTGAACAGAGGGAAAAGGAGGAGTTTGGATAATGATAATAAACGCCCACTTAAGCTCGTGTTAATTGGTATATGCTCTGATGACTTCAGTCACAGCAGTTGAGGATATGGCCTGTTGAATTCAGCTTTAATGGTAAGTTTGAGTTGGCAGGGACATTTGAGGATAAAATCTCACCAGAGGTGAAAGTCTGAGGTTATAGATCCTGAATTCTTGCAAGTGGGCCTGTATCTTTGCTCACTGAGTTCTGATGGCACCTTAAGGAAGATGAGTTGGCTGAGCAAAAGTTGAACAGAAAAAATCCAAACACCACAAAACTGAGAGAGGCTGATTTTTTTTTTTTATAGACAAAAGAAACCCAGCAAAAAGACAAAAGGAAGGATAAAAAGAAGAAAGGGAGATGAACTTTGAAAAGCAAAGTAGTTGAAAGAATCCTCACAGTAAGACCAGCTGTAAGAGGAAAACATACAGGTAAACCAAGAGGAAAACAAAAAATCAAGTGTTTTTTTCCACTCAGTTGAACAGAAAAGAGCTAAACATAGAAATTCTCTGAGGCAAACAGAATGTAATATAGAAATTGATTGGAACATAAAAGGGAAGGTGGTATGACATAAAAAGATTGTATTTTCTCAGTACTGTATATTTCTTTATTTATTTCATAGTTCAAATGTTTACACGTTTCAGTGTCTTTCGTTGTATTTACTTACAAAAAACATGCTGATTTTTTTTTTTTAGAGAATCACATGATATTTAAAAGATCATAACTAGGTAATGTGTAAAGAAATTTAGAAGGTTAAGAGTTTAGGAGAATGCTTAAACAAATTATTTGTGTTTTGCTAGGTAGTCTTTTTTCTTTGTATAAAAATTATAGATCAGTAAGCAAAAGCAATAAATATTTATAGTTTTCATATATTTCCCCAAGGATTCTAACATGGCATTATAGTTTTCAGATTAATGTTAATGTCTCAATAAGTTCTTTAATTAAATTGAGCTCTTTTTTATTTTAAGCTGTCTTTTGGGGAGATATTGCCTTAGATGATGAAGACTTAAAAATCTTTCAAATTGACAGGACGATTGACCTTACGCAGCACTCCAACGAAAGACTTGGCCACAACACAGGTATGATATTTCAAACTTGCTTTTAACTCCTTTTTTTTTTTTTTCTCTTATTCTGCATACAAGGCAATCTCTGGTTTAAGTGTAGGTGTTTTGGGTGATACTAGTTTACACTTGCAAAAAAATTATTAAAGAATGAGTATAAATTTGTTTTAGGGAAAGAAAGAGAAGAGCTGGAATTTTAATTTTATTCCGGTGTTTTTGAATAAAACTTTGTTGCTGAGGTGAAGAGCAGATGATGTCAGGAACCATAAATCCATGCTGCAGGTGGTCATGTGGGAAAGGAGATTGTACAAAGCTTTGCTTCAGTTGCTAAAAGTTCCTGATAACAGAGCCCAGGTGCCCTATGGAGAACATACATGTAAACCTGGAGGTGAGACCTCAGACAGATAGATCAGAAGGTATTATTTATGTGTAAATACAAAGATGATTAGAGACTGGAGAGCCATTCCTATGAAAACAAGCTGCAAGAGTTGCAGTTGTTCACCCTGGAGAAGCAAAGGCCTTGTAGGGTCTTCCAGTGAAAGGGCCTATGGGAAATCTGGGGAGGGACCTTACACAAGGGCATGGAATGATGACACAGACAGTAATGGCCTTAAGCTGAAGGAGAGTAGATTTAGGTTAGACCTTAGGAAGAAATTCTTCCCTCTGAGGGTGGGGAGGCCCTGGCACAGGGTGCCCAGAGAGGCCGTGGAAGCCCCTGGATCCCTGGCAGTGTTCAAGGCCAGGTTGGATGGGGCTTTGGGCACCCTGGGCTTGTGGAGGGTGTCTCTGCCCATGGGAGGGAGTGGGAACTGGGTGATCTTTTGGGGTCTCTTCCATCCCAAACTACTCTATGATTCTGTATATGTGTGTGCATGGTACATCAGTGGTTTAAATGGATGTCTAACTAATGTATAGAACTGTCTGTGCTATCACCCTCTGATCTGTACATTTGTAACTGAGAATTGGTAAACTTCCACGTTATGGTATCAAAAAAGCCAGGTAACTTAGGAAAAGTGTAAAAAAAAATTACTGTTAGAAAATATATACATGCATAATTGAAATAAATATTCTATTAAGCATGTTATGTATGTTTCTGAACTGAGCAACTGTTAAACCTGGTTCCTGATATATGAAATAAGGGTCACTTTGATGAATACTAAGAAAGGAATTTTTGAGATCAAAGAAGCAATTTTCAATATAATCCCTCAATACTGATATATTTAAAATATTTTTATTCTTCCTAGTTAGCTGTTGTGATTAGACTATTTTTATAACAGCTTGAAAATTTATCTCTTTTTAAAGCCACTTGTTTTTTTTTCATGGCAGGAATATATTTGATCATTTCTAGATTAAGACTGAATCTTAAAATGTTAACAGAGCCAGTGATTTCCCTGCCCTCCTTTCCCTCAAATATTTTTATTGTCTTTGATGGTATTTCAGGTGCTAGTTTTGCTGACAAAATGTAGACAGCAAGGTCAGTTTTTTCCCCTAAAGTAGATGCAGTCAAGTGATTTCTTTGGCCTGCTGACTCTTCTTTTTCTTCTTGCTTATCTATTTGTTTTCTTTTTAACACCTCAGGGGTTTTTGTTTGTTGTTGTTGTCAGTTGCCATGTTACCAATGTACATTTCTAAGCGTTTTTTAAATAATATTTAATATTCTATTTTTTAATTTTCTTTCCTTACCTGTCTTGAGAACTGTGCATTGATCTTTTCCTGTGGACAGCATCATATTCAAGATATTGAGGATTACAAATTTTTTTACCTTTATTGTACAAGAAATGCTGCTGAGATGGTTAGTGGGACTGACCTTTGAAGAACAAACCCTTCTGAACTTAATGATTTTGTAAGGCTCTCAGTGAAGGCTCAACATCCTTGATTTTTCTAAGAGCAGAGTTTCTTATAACATATGTAATTATTTTTCTAAATTTACAGGATATTGATTCATAAAGTAAAACACTGTAATACTGCAAAACAGTATGTGCTTTTTTTCCCTCCAGTTTCCAAAAGAGTGAATTGCCAACAGCTAACTAGTTGATATTTGATAGCAACTGGAAAAGGAATGTAAAACAGCCATTAAATGGAAAACAAATAGATATTTTGCCTTTATTTCAGATGCAATGGCAATTGCATGCTCGATTTCTGATCACTTTCTCTTGTTGACTTTAACAAACTAAAGGCAAAATCAGGGTTGGATACTCGGGTATCCAGTATCCAGATGGAATTCAGTGTCACATTTTTCACTGCAACTACTAATTAAAGGTCCTGAGGCTCACAGGCCCTGATTCACATTATGTGACTACTCCTCTTGGTGAGGATTATCTGCCTGGATTTGCAGGGTCAGAGACTTAAACTGGGAGCTTCTCAGAGTCTGGCTCTGTCATTTTATTTGTCATTTTGCTGAAGCAATGCACATAGAAAAAAAAACATTAAAGCTCATCAGATTGTTATGTATATATTGACTCCAAACTGACAAAAGTATCTTGCTTCTTCTGCCTGAAGTATGAGAAGCTGCAGAAAATATTCTTTTTATAAAAATTTTTTTTTAGGTTGTGGATTGGTGGGGCTGTGAATTGTTCATATAAGACATAGCAGCTATGTGAGGGCCTTTTTCTGCCTCACTTTTACTCTAAATGGAATATACAGCCTGTGGTAACATAGAAATAAGTAATTTTTTTCAAGGAAAAATATGGTTTAATAGGTTTTTTACTTAAATAATGGATTCTATGTTTTTTCCAGTTATGCCTAGGACAGTTGTTGGGTTTTTTTTGCTTTTTTTTTATTTATAATCTTTAGTCATGTGTTTGGGGTTTTTGTACAGACAAATGCTACCATGAGATACGATTACATCAATGATGATCAATACAAGGAATGGAATAGTTATATTCCCTGTAGTGTATATTAGAGTGCAGAAAGGAGTGTGCTGAGCTATTACCTCATCTATCTAAAATGTTTTCAAAAATTTGGAAAATTTTTCTCAAGGGAGGCAGCAGCTATGTGACAGTGTAATCCAAATAATTAGGCCCACTGTTATTCACTTAGCAGCCACACAAACTCACTTGCCTTATATGGAATTTTCTCATCTGTAATATAGAATCATAGAATATCCTGAGTTGGAAGGGACCCTAAGGATCATCAGGTCCAGCTCCTATATGATTTTAAGTTGCTGTTTAATAAATACATTTTCTACATATAGATGGAAAGTTTTTATGGGGAGTTGGGAAAGGTCTTTTTAGTAGCGGTTGGTGTTTCAGTGGTTCTTTTATTTCTATCTTTTTCCTGTTGCTGTTGTAAAAGTAGCTTGACAACTACTGATTTGTCCTATAATGGAAACTGAATTTTAAAATGCAGCCTACAACAAATTTCAGAAACCCACTAAACTTTCTGAACAATTTTGAATGATTGGAACACTATTATCAGTGCATTAGTCTTTCTTCTGCTTCCCTGGTGTATGCAAAGGCATTTATGGCCTGAAAACTATTCTGTGTGAAGGGAGTAAGTGGCAGATGCATCAAATGTGCTCTGTAAACCTAGAAGTGCTTTGAATTTCTGCAAAGAGATGGGAAATGTTAAAATCAGCTGCTTAACAGCTTAGCTTTCCTTGGTCATTGATTGCTGAAATGACAGATAATTGTGTGTATGTCAGGTCTTAGTGCAACATACACAGACATGTGATGCCTTTAGAGTGCACTGAGCTCAAAAACCCAACCTCTGTGGTCAAATCAGCCTTACTAAGTTTGTATCAGTTTTGGTTTTTTGTGGTTTTTTTTCTGCTGAAACTTTGGGTGTTTGCTTTCCTTCTTTCCCCTCGCTTGAAGTGAAAAGATTGTGGCATGCATTCTGGAAATTTCTGTGAGTGCGAGGCTTTCAGCTGTCAATCAGCACGGCTCTGAGGATGTCAAGGTCACCAGGCAGAAAAAAAAAGCTCCAAATAAAAATTAGATGATGTAATTGTCATGACTTGCCTGAAAAACAAAGATTGGCTTGCATTCTGGAATGCCTGTTAGAAAATTTTCAGCTAAAAATGTGGTTTTCTTTCACTGTCAGAAGTACTTGAAGAATTTGTATGCAAGTCACTGAAGAATGTTAAACTTCCTTTAAGACACCTTGCAGTTTTATGGGGTATTTTCTAATCTCTCCAGATTGTAGAGTTGCTGTAGGTGTAAGACTCCATGTTTTTAACTTTTTAAATTCCTTTTTTTTTTTTTTCTTCTTCTTCCTTCTCTTTTCCTCTGTTTTCTTTTTAAAGGTGGCTTCGGAGAGCATGGAATGTCCAAAAAACGAGGTGCCCTCTATCAGCTTATAGACAGGATAAGAAGATTTGGCTCTGGTATTTTCACTGTTTAAATTAGCAGTTTGCCTGATGTGATAATGTATCATGAACATTAATGATGGCAGTACTTTAATGATGGTAGTACTTTAACACTTTAAAGCCTTTCTGTGCTACAATTGGAGTAAAAACCCTACAAAACAAATAGTATGAGAATAGTAATGAGGAGATTAGCTCTTTGTTGCAGTTTCTTGGAGGTCTATTTGCAGCATGAAATCTTGAAAGTAAAATAGGTAGTTTTAAACCTTCTATTAAATATTCTTTTGCTTTTTCATACATCTGTGTTCACAGTTACTGGCTCAGCTGTTGCCAGTACAATGTCTTTTCAGTACAGGGAGGCTATACTTCATAGCTGCTCATTTAATGCTTCTTTCTTTCTTTCTTTCTTTCTTTCTTTCTTTCTTTCTTTCTTTCTTTCTTTCTTTCTTTCTTTCTTTCTTTCTTTCTTTCTTTCTTTCTTTCTTTCTTTCTTTCTTTCTTTCTTTCTTTCTTTCTTTCTTTCTTTCTTTCTTTCTTTCTTTCTTTCTTTCTTTCTTTCTTTCTTTCTTTCTTTCTTTCTTTCTTTCTTTCTTTCTTTCTTTCTTTCTTTCTTTCTTTCTTTCTTTCTTTCTTTCTTTCTTTCTTTCTTTCTTTCTTTCTTTCTTTCTTTCTTTCTTTCTTTCTTTCTTTCTTTCTTTCTTTCTTTCTTTCTTTCTTTCTTTCTTTCTTTCTTTCTTTCTTTCTTTCTTTCTTTCTTTCTTTCTTTCTTTCTTTCTTTCTTTCTTTCTTTCTTTCTTTCTTTCTTTCTTTCTTTCTTTCTTTCTTTCTTTCTTTCTTTCTTTCTTTCTTTNTTTCCTTTTTTCCTTTCCCTTTCTTTTGATCCAGTTGGGTATTCTGATGATTCATTCTGTGTTCATAGCATTTGTGGTGTGTTACACTCACCAAACATGTTTTTATACTGATACACCCATGTCAGTGTGAACATAGTTGAATTCAGCCGGCTACGCAGGTGGAATCCCCGCTAATACTTGTTGACTTTACTCACCATATTTGACACAAGGAGACATTGCTTTAATGTCAATAGACATCACTTTAATGTCATGAAACATCAACCTCCAGAAGGAAAATAAGTGAAAATCCTGTGTAATCACACCACAGGATATCTAAATGCATGACTATATCTTCCAAGATTAACCCGAACACAGTTGCTGCCTGCTGTGTGTATATAATCTCCATTCTTTATAAGGGTATAACAATTTTATTATTCCATAAATTCTTGTCATCTTTTGCATGCAATTTGGCATAGGTTTCTTACTTCAAGTTCAAAAGAAAGTTGCTGACAAGACTTTAGTATGGTAGAACACCTATATTAACACGTGATGTCATTCAGTAATGACTGTGTATTAAGTGTAGCAGTGACTTTTCACCTGAAGTTTCCACCTGTGTTGTAGACTGTTGTGTAATTTTCAATTACACATATTTATTTAGAAGGATAAGCTATTTGTTTACCTGACTGTTTTTTGAAACCCTGAAATTTTCTGTATCATTCCTGATATAATTCAAGTTACATGTAGGTGTAAATTGTTACAAAGACAGGGTTTTTTGTTCTGGTGTATCAAGAGATTTCTGCCTGCCTTGTGCTGTAGCCTCTCCCCTCTCTGCTTTTCAAATGATCCATTTTCAGCTGCCTTGATGTGTGTGCTGACACAGAAATCACTTTAGAAGAAGCACCTTCTCTGGTGTGTAAGTCCTTGTCTAACTATGATTATCCTCTTGTGTTGTCACTGTGAGTTCCAGGTAGTTTGGGAAAGATTTGCCTGTAAAGGGATAAATGATGGTAATATCTCTGTAAAGAGTAGATCTTTTTTTCTGGGACTTGTAAAGAAAATCTTGTAAGCATACTTATCCATTGGGTTCCAAAAACCCATTTATGAAAAATGTGCATTTTTATCCCAAAGTGTTGTTGGGTTACTATCAAAATGAAAAGCCCATTTTCACCTGAAAATATATCTGCTGGTTACAGCTACATATAGTGGAGATTGGAGGGAGAAATTACCCTCTCTGACTTTTTTCAGTGGGTATGCAACTTATGCAAATAGTTTATCTATTTTTTCCTTCTAATTCCTTGTAATAAATGATAATCTAGTGCCTTACAGGCTTCTTTCTGCCTGGTGCTTTAAGGATGATCACCCGTTTGCTTTTTCCAGATCTTGTAAGAAAAATGAAAAGGGACAGTGAATGCCTTGATTAGTGATTGATCTGTCCAAAGTCTTTCCTTCTTCAGTAGAAAAACCCTCCAGAAAGTGGGGAGTGAGGTAGTGATGATGATCACAGAGTCACAGGTTGGAAAAGACCCTTTAGATCATCAAGTCCAACTGCAGCTGTCCTCTCCTGAACCATCTCCCTGAGCACCTCATCTCCCCATCTGTTAAATACACCCAGGGGTGGGGACTCCACCTGAGCAGCCTGTCCCACACCCCCACAGCTCTTTGGGGGAAGAATTTCTTCTGACATCTCATCTGAACCTGCCCTGGTGCAGCTGGAGGCCATTCCCCTTGTCCTGTCACCTGTCCCTGGGCAGAAGAGACCATCGCCCACCTCTCTGCAACCTCCTATCAGGTCATTCCAGGCAGGGATAAGGTCTCCCCTCA
>VXBZ01009414.1:51990-74850 GCA_013399135.1 Heliornis fulica
ATTGTCAACCCCCCTGCCTGGGGTTGTTGTGACCAAAGTGCAGGACCCGGCATTTGGCCTTGTTGAACGTCATATTGTTGGCCCCAGCCCAACCATCCAGCCTGTCCAGATCCCTCTGCAGGGCCTTCCTACCCTCCAGCAGATCCACACTCCCACCCAATCTGGTGTCATCTGTCACCCGTGGCATTAGGTCTGGCTCATGCTCTCAGGTGGCAGTTAACTCTAGAGGATGGCTCTCTTCCTGCCCACAGCAGTTGGCTCAGCTTCTCTGCCATTTCTGGTATGTCCCACACCATAGGTGTGACCACAGTGCAGATGCCCAAGCTGCCAAGGTCTAAAACCATGTACAAACATAAAACTGGAAAAGGGGTTATTTATGTTAATACACTGGGATAGGCAGCTGTCCACTGAGGATTGGCCTGAGCTGGCCATTGAGACTGGAGTGGTAGGTTCCCCTGAGCAGGTGAAGAATCAGTAGCCACTTCTGCCATTCCAACAGGTCCTCTTAGGGCAATGAACTAGGGGTAGGTCACCCACAACCTCACCAACAACCACCCACAACCAGTACTGCAGTTCCACAGCAAGCAGATGTTGGGGTCTCTTACCATGTTCTGAGGAGTGCACCACTGACAGACACCAATTCTCTCTTCCTTAATCTTAATTTAAGAACATTTTTGGCAGTAGCTGTGTTACTTAATGAGAGTATTGTTTGAGTCATTTCACTTTCTCCCTGTCATTTGCTGCTCTTTGCTTGCCATCATTGATCAGCTAGGCTGATTAAATGGAATTAGAGATTCAGAAATAGTTACTGTCTCCAACTGTTGTCTGGTGCAATAAAGATTAAAGAGATGAGGAGCTTTAAAAGCTGCCAGTTGACTCAATTTAAGGGACACAGAGGTCTTGGCCTTGTGCCAAACGCACCTGGGGTCAAACCCATGATATGGCAAATCAATTTTTTTTCCCCCTGGATTTATTTACTTACTTCAGTTTTCATTACCCTTTGGCTCAGTGCAGTTGGTGAGGTGATCAGAATCTTGTTGCTTAAGTCAGTCATGTGCAGTGGGTGTTTAAAGATTTTATGTTAATTATCATTTTCTTTGGTGTCTAAAGAAACACTCGATAAATTTGTTTATAATTTGTGGGAAGTACTTGGAATGTTTAGAGTGACCAGTGTAAGGGAATTACCATACTCACATGGCTGCTTTTTTTTAGGAGAAAGCCAGAATTACAAAAAAAAATTATTATCAGTATTAGAGAATCTACCCAAATTTACAAAACACATTATATAATGTCTAACTTCTCTTAGTTTTTACAGCTACAATAGTAAAATGTCAATATTTTTTTTTTCCAAAGACCTAAAAATCTGATTTACAAAGTACCACTAAAAGGTTTCAGAGACCTCTGTTCTTGAGAAACAATCAAGTTTTTTGTGTTGTTAACTTTGTTTTGTAAGCTGGTTAATTAGGTATTTATTTACCATAGTTTCTTATAAAACCAAAATTGTCTAAATTACTTAATTTGTTGTACTACCTGTTTAGTTCTGCTACTATTACACAGCTATTGTCTGCCTTTTTCCAGGTTATAGTCCTCAGCCTTAAACCCTTTGATCCAAATGAAGTAAAAATGAGAGGAATAGACTGTAGTTAAGTTCTTGGTGTGTTCTTTCACCTGGTTTCTGAATGATGCCAATAGAAGCAGAGCTGGAGACATCACAGGGGGTAGTATTTGGAATAATGATGTGTTATTTTTTCACTTTTTCTCTATTTCTCACCAAAGTACCACTGTTAAAAAAAAATTATGTTGAAAAACTGTGGAAATTTTGAAGCCACTGAAAATATCTTTGCTAGTTGAAGCATGTAATGTACCTTAAACAAAAACATGTTAAAACTATTGAAATTCTATTAAATAGTCTACAGCCTACAGTCTAAGCAACCTACTGATTTACTCTAAGCTATAAATATCAATTAACATTATTTAGTTCTGCTTTGCAGTTTTTCACCTCTAGAGTTTCTACACAATTGGTAAACATGGCAGCTGGGCAGAAGTTTTAGAACTCTTTTCAACTGAAGGATTTTTTCCTGCCTTTTCATCATTATGCATAGCAATCCTGACTTCATTTGCATCAATCTCTTGCACTGCTGGCATGTGCTGTGTTCAGATCACAAAGGTTCTGAATGGCAAGTTGAATTCCAGGATTTCAAAAAAAATGTGCTTAAATGTGATGAGTTTTCCAAGGTGTATTTTGCAGGTCCTGGTGGAATTTACATGTAATTCAGAATTTATATGGAGTGGAAAACTAGGTGGGTTAAAATTGGTCGTGTGGCTGAGTGTGGTGGGTTGTGGTTAATGACTTGGCTGCAGACTGTGACTATCCTCAAACCTGTCCTTTTTAACCTCTTTATCAATGACCCATGAAGAGGTGATGGCACATGCTTTCATCAAGCTTGCAGATGACACCAAGTTGAAGGGGACCAGGTATTAGGCTCAGGGGTAGAGCTGCCACCCAGAGGGACTGAGGCTGACTGGGACCAGTGGGAACCTGAAGTTCAACAAAAGCAAATGCGAAGCCCTGCTGCTTGTAAAGGAAGAAAAAGATAAGCCTGACACTGCCAGGCTGGGGAGAAGCTCTGTGGAGAAGGCTGTGGGGCACTGAGCTGGGCAGAAGCTGGCAGCCAAGGCAGCCAGCAGTGTCTGGACTGGGTGAACAGAAGTGCTCAGGGGAAGGGGTCATCCCACCCCACTTGCTAGGTCAGAGATAAACCCTATGCCCCAGTAGAGCAAAGTTGTTGTTAATGCTTTATTAATTGCAAGGCTGATGAGATGCTTGGGAGCTTGAGCTCTTGCCCTGTAAGGAGATGCTGAGGGCCCAGGGTATGATTCACTGGAGAAGAATTCACCTCAGGGTTGCCTAGGGGAGGGCAATAAGGAGAGGGAGCCAGGCTCTTTGTGATGGAACTTGGTGGGATCATGCAAGGCAACAGGCATAAGCTGAAGCAAAAGAGAATTGGACTGGATATAAAGAAGAATTTTTTTCACAATGTGGACAGTCAAGCATTGGAACAGGTTGTTCACTGGGACTGTGCTGTCTTTGTCACTGGAGGCTTTCAAGACCTGTCTGGGTAAAGACCTGAGTAACCCTGTTCTGGCTTCATACCTGACCATGCTTTGAGCAGAAAGTTGAACCGGGGACCTACAGAGGTTCCTTCCAACCCAAATTATGCCTGAATGGGTGGAATTTTATTCATATTCAGTCATCTGTAATGTGAATTTTCACAGAATTTTCTTTTTTTTTATGCGGTTGTGGAGTTTAAAACAACCATCAGGCATTGTCAGTGACCATTATCTCTTTGCACAACTTAAGGTCAGTATAGCATAATTACCCTAATGATGACCATAGTATAGGTAGGAAGCCCTAAATCATGAAGTTCACCTAGTGTGGAAGTGGTGATGTGCTTTCATGGAATGTGGATTACTTCACTTGATGGATTTTACTGGAACAGACTTCCCAGGGAGGTTGTGGAGTCTCCTTCTCTGGAGACATTCAGACCAAGCTGGTCATGTTCCTGTGTGGTTTAATCTAGGTGATTCTACTCGGGCAAAGGGGTGGACTGGATGATCTCCAGAGGTCCCTTCCAACTCCTGACATTCTGTGGTACTGTAAGTTTTGTTTCTCATGACAGCTTCCTTCTGGTAGACCAATGCCACATCTTAGTCCTTACTTTAAAGCATTCAAGATATGGAGCAATCATTTCTAAGACATATGAAGATTTGGATCAAGGAGCTGTATCTGATGGGGATTGTTTTGTGTATAATGCAGACACCTATGATGGTGAATTGGTTCTATTCTGAGGAGAGAAGGCCTTGAACAGCTTTAATGGCACTGGAACAGGCTGCTCAGGGATATGGTGGAGCCTCCATCCCTGGAAGCATTTAACAGATGGCTAGATGTGGTGGATGAGGTAGATAAGGTTTAGTGGTGGTTGGCAGGTTAGTGTGGTGGTTGGCCTTGATGATCTAAAGGGTCCCTTCCAACCAAGATGATTCTATGATATTGCCCAACTCTAGCTGAAGCACTCAGCCTAATTCAGTGTTTTGACCTAAAAAGGTGATTCACACCTATTCTTGGAATTATTTAAAACAGGAAGAAAAGAGTTAACTCATGTTGCTTGAGAAGTAGCTGAGATAGCAAGGAATGGTTGCAATATAAACAATAATTTTTCCCAATACTGTTTTCAAGATGTCAGAATTCTTGATGCAACTCTTCTAGGAAGTTGTAATAGTATTTTCCTCTGTAAAGTAACTTCCATGGCCTTTATAATTTTAATGCATTACCATCATTTTTTGGTTTATCTATCCTTGGTTTTAACCATTAGTGCAAACCCAGTATATGCTTACTAACAGCAGGGGTTTTGAGCTAAAAAAAAGGCTGTTCTTCTCTAATATTGATGTTTTAAAATTCTGTTTGTATTAGACACTAACAAAAATTCAGTGAAGAATACCAACCAAGGCTGCCTGACCAGCCCACTAACCAAAGTGAAAAGAGCAATTCCATTCCACCTGACAGATTAGAGAGATGGGAAGTTGATCAGGAAATCTAATGCTGACTTGAGATGTTTAAGATCTTTAAGAAATAATGAAGACAGAAAATTACCTTATGGAACCTGAAGTTGTATTCCATTTTGGTAGGAATTGCTTTACCCTCCTTTCCCTCTTTTTGTCAGCATAGACACTTTTTGCTAACCAGAAAGCAAGCATCTCAGATAAATGCTGGCAGTGTAGAGGCAGAACAGGACATTTCTGTTCTCTAAGTTTACATTGGAATCATGGAAGTGCAGTGGAATGGGAACAGAACATGAGAGCAGTTGCAAAGTGAGGTTTATTTTGGTTGCTTGAGGTGGGTTTTTTTTTCCTTGTGAGAATACTATGTTCCAGGATTAAGGTTCCTATTACAAAAAAAACCCCCAACAGCAAAACAAAAACACCAAACAAGGAGTGGTACAAAAAAAACCCCAACTTGCACATAACCAGTCCATTCCAACTCCTAACATACTGTTGTTGCAAGTGACATTGTATTTCCAGCTGCCTGCTGAGGGACTCTTTTCAAAGGGCTGGTATTGCACTGACATCATTTCTACACCCTTTAAGATGGACATAATGACACAGGGTGACTTTTCAGACCAAAATAAAGGAAATTTATCTAAGCTGAGTGACCAAGAGTCCAGTGAGGGCTGTGAGGCCACCCAGCAGGAGTGTGGCACAGAAGAAACCTCACCTTTACCTTTCCTTGCTGCAACCCTCTGCGTGCCTCTTGAGTGTGTGTGGGCAAGAAAGCATTGTCCTGAGTGGGCAAGATGGCATTTCCTGGCAACTTGAATGATTCATTGGGTGAAAAGATGTCCTGGTGTCATTCAGAGGTACAAGTGATGATTTAGTTGATTGCAACTAGCAGCATCTTTAAGAAGTTGTTGAATTAAAAATAAATAATCCTATATGTGTTTTTTTTTATTAGATATTCTGTATAATAAGTTGTTCTTGCACTCCATCTAGAATTTGGGAGAGGGCAGAAGTTGCATAGTGCATTTTTCTGCTGATTTTTCTTCACATAATATTTTCTCCTATTTTTAACTGAATTTCCTACATGATTTGTAGAGATGTGCATGAAAAAAAAAAACTCATCTGTGTTTGTGCTTTAATTGCAGGTGTTGTTCTTACGTGGGTCGAAGAGGAAATGGTCCCCAGGCTATATCTATTGGCAAGAACTGTGATAAATTTGGTATAGTTGTCCATGAGTTGGGTCATGTGATAGGGTTTTGGCATGAACATACACGACCAGACCGTGATGACCATGTTACCATCATTAGAGAAAACATCCAGCCTGGTGAGATACTCTGAAAAATAGTTTTTTGGGGGAGGAAGAAATAAGAAAGAAATCTTGTTTATTTTTGGTGTTCATTTGCTCAGCTCTCTTAGAACTGAATGCTGAAGAGCAGAAATGTGCTGAGTAGGTGAAATGGGCATTTGGGCCTGTTGGTGTGCTTAGCTAGGCTGGAGTCAAGCTGATTCACAAATGAAACACTGCTCCTAAAAATATAATCTTTCCTAAAGGTCTGGCCAAGTAGCAAGCCATTAAATCATATTGGCTAGAATGAGAAATAGTAATCATGCTCCAAAACTTTGAAGGAAAGTGAAAACCCTTAAAAACTGGTGTTTCTGTGCTTGAGAAAGGGCTTTTCTTTCGTAGCCTTTACTGAACACTAAGGAGAAACATGTCAGTAGCTTTTTAGCTATTAGCCAAGAGGTTTAGACCTGGAAGGGAAGCTGAGGATTTTGAATCTCTGATAAAGATGGGCACTGTTCCCTCCATTTCCAAATTACTGATTCCCTGCAGAGCTTGCAGCTTTAGCTACTGGCCTGGGTGCTGTTGAGACAAAGCATCAGAGGAACCTGAGGACTCTAAACCATGAATGTTATCTCCCCATCAGTGTAGCTGGTGTGCCCAAGCTTGTGCAGGCAAGATGGGAGGGGACTAGGCATGTGTCATTTGCAGCTTTCATGGTCTTTATGAAACACTGGCTTGCAAGGATTCTCTGCCAAGGAAGGGGTGAAATCAGAGCTATCACCCAATGATACCTTGGAGTATTGGTCTGGTCGTATAGAAAATGGTTTAAAACAGAACAGATTTGAGATGCAATACATCTTTTCCACCTCAGCTAGGATTTGGAAGACAGCTAGCACCTGATACACACTCCCACTAGTCTCTGGTGTCCTGAAAAGGGCAAGTGCATCTAAGCCTTCCTCCTGTTCTCTCTGTGTCATGGACTTGTGTTGATGCCACAAGTGCTGTTTTCCGTGTTGGGGGAAATCACCTGGAGTGACATCCCTAGACTCCTGCTGTCCCCTTTCAGTTGTGTCTCGAATTTCTGGCTGAAACTACATCTTGTGGTGTGGCATGAGCTTTTGTATATCACTGATAAGGGTCAGGAAGTGATGACCACCCAGATATTTGGGTTGTGTTATGCCAATTTTGTTGGTTAATAATGTTAAAGCCACTGCAGGTTTGTTTTTTTTTGCAGGACACAGTGTGAATATGAATTGGAGTAAAGGGTGTTTTGCATCTCTTAATACACTGATTAGGACAAAGAACTTCTGGTCTGGAATAATAAACTAAGTATATGCCTTTTGTTCCCCTTCTGCTTTCATGAAATTGGAAGAGCTGGCTCTTCAAAACGTGGCTCTGTAATGTTTTTATTATGTGGAGGCTCAGAGGCAAAGTCTCTTCTTTAGTGGATTGAGCCAAATGAGTCTACAACCAGGAGGGTTCTTCAAGGGTCAAAAATTATTTCCCTCTGAACCAAGCCAGCAAGTTTTATGGATGCTACGTGAAGCACACTATAATGTGTGGGGCCTTTATTGGCTTAGGAGAATGAGAACAATCTTTCTAAATGCCAGAGGAGTTTGATGTGTGTTTCAGAGGAGTTTGATGTGTGTTTCAGAAGATGTGTCTTCTCTCTTGGTTAATAAAAGCATATGGTTACTGCCAAATGGCTGAGACTTATGAATGTAATTGAGACATAAGATGAGAATCTTTGTTGCTTTTCTTTTCCCAGTTGGTTTTCATCTTCAACAAAACAAAAGATGTTAAAAAAAAACTATCCATCATTTGTAGGTCAGGAATACAACTTTTTGAAGATGGAGCCTGGAGAGGTGAACTCCCTTGGAGAACCATATGACTTTGACAGCATTATGCACTATGCCAGGAACACCTTCTCAAGGTTGGAGTCTCAGGTTATACCTTTTGACTTTTAATTCTATTCTCCTGTGAATGCTAAGAACTGTGCTTTTTTAAGTATTCCAAAATCACTGAAAATATCCCTTGAAATATAGTATTCTTACAGCAGTCAAAACACAGCTTGCTTATTTTAAGTCAGAATAATGCAATTATATTTTTTTGCACATGATTTGTTTCTCTTTGGATTCAAAGCAGCCTCCTGATCTTCCTTCAGTCCTTTAGATTTTAAACCAAGATAATCTGGAAACATCATTTCATAATACTCACTTTCTTTGTCTCCACAAAACTTTGAATTCAGAAAAACCAAATGAGTGAAGTGTGATCAGTTCTCTTAAAGAGACATCTCCTTTGATACATAACATCTGAGTAACTATGGATTATGTGAGTGGAATATGTTATAGCATTAAGACATCTAGTATGCAAGCCACATCCTTTGCTAAGGACTGCAGTTAACCACTCACAACAGAGGCTTCAGCATCCTCTCTATTGCCCTTATAGATTGTTACTGTCATCAAAACCACACAATAAAGGATTCTGTTGGTTTTGCTCTGGCCTGTTGCAGGCTGATCCATTCTCAACTCCACAGTGACTCACGTGGGGCTCGCTCTGAAAGCCTGCATGTTTGTGAGGAGCTCTTCAGTGAGCCATTCCCCTACACTACTCTGGAGAACAAGGGAAGCAGGAGGCTTTCACCTGATCTTGTATTCCACACCAAGCCATAGTCTTGCAGATTACTCTCTAAAAATACCAAAGAAATATACATTTAAAATAAAAACAACAAAAAACCCACCCCCCCAAAGAAAAAAACCACCACAAAACAACAAAACACCCCACAACAAACCTCAAAAAAAAACCCCACCAAACCCACTTTAAATAACAATAAAAATTGCTTGGTTTAAAAGTAATATGGCACAAATACTAGACAACCAGAGACTCTGAAATAAGCTGAAGAACACTAGAAACACCACAAGCTGGTTCTCTCAAATATAATTTTCGTGATTTATAAAAAAATAACCCCAAACCCTACCAAATAATGTATTCTGCATACACATAATTCAGCCTGGGAAGTGCAGGAGAACGAGCCACGTGAGGTATATATTACACACATCACTTAGTCTGCTTATAGATTCATTACCTTAAGGAAGAGATTATAAGAACCTACGTAAAATAGAATAATATAACAAGCTGGAACCCTCCTGAGTCCCAGGGCAATATCAACATCAAGATAATTTGATTTGTAAGCCCTGATCTCACCACTTTCCAAGCTGGTAAAAACTGATAGTGCCATGAGTAGACATGCCCTGCCCCAAGGTACAAGAGGTTGTTACTTCACCCTGTTTTAAAAAACAAAAAACAAACCCACAACCCAAACACAACAGCACATCTTTGAGGTCATGTATTGATTAGTACTGATGTATCTTGAAAGTCTAAATTGTTCTTAGTGTGGAATATTGCCAGCTGTTTGTTTTTAGACTTTAGTCCCCCCAGTTACATAGGAGAAAACATAAAGTTCTCATCACACAGATGAGAACATAAATTTCTCATCACAACAGTTTTAACTGTGTTAAAACTGTTACAGGCTGTTCCCTTATTAAAGTGATAAAACATTTAATAGAGGATTGTTTTCAAATTTTCTATATGCAAATAGCATGAGTTTCAGTTGTATTGAAAACCAGTGGGAAATAAAATCATAATTCCTAGATTAAACTACTTTTCTAAAAATAGTGCCTTACTTTTAAGTAGTTTATTTCACTGTTGAGATTAGGGTAACATCCTGACATGATTTCTTTTTTTTTTTTTTTAAAAAAAAGACTGTTCTTTCATTTTTGGATCAGTTTTACTTCTTAATGTAAGCCCTACAAGTATACAAGGGAGAATAAAAAAGTTAAAGAACAAGAGAGTACAGATACATATTCATCTGTGAATTTATTTTTCTTTTATTTTATGGATTTTTGGTTTAATTCTGTAGCATGCTAATGGAACTTAGTTTTGTATCTCACTCTTTGAAAATTTATTTAAGTCTACCAAAATATTTTGGAGCATATATAAAAATTGGGGAAATTTTGAATAAAACTGTACTTTTGGAACAAGTATGCTTCTGTTTTGTACCTAATAATTTAGGATAAATGTTATTGAAGTCACATATGGTAAAATATGATATATTTTAGTGTAAAACAAGCAGGGACTGGCAAGTAAGACTTTATGTTACAAAGGCAGCAGCATCTAGAGTAGAGTTAGCTCGAACACCTGACCGAGAGATGGCTTGCAAATGTGCCTGATTTTACCTGCTCTTTGACTTAAAAACATTTCATTTCACTTTAAAGCATTTTTAGAAATGGAACTTTGTGATTAGGATTTCTGTGGCAGGCCCTAAATAATATATTTTTATATGATTATACTTAAATTTTTTAAAAATATAGAAAGAGCTTAACAGCAGTGCCTTGCCTATGTAGTCTTAGTAGTAGTGAGAGATTTCCCTCCTGTGGTCTAGCAGAAACCTAAAGGCTGATATGTAAATTGATGTATTGAAAGAGGATTCTTTATTTTGATACCTTAGCATGAAATTTGACTACCTAAGGAATTCCTGTTACATGTTTTCTGTGTTTAATGTTCTGCATTTTACCCTCTTCTTTGTGCCAAATGTACATTCTAGCCTCACAAAATAGCATTATACATTCATAAAACTCAGACAGCTTTATGACAGAAACCTGATAGGTTTTTTTTTTGGGGTCTATTTTTATGTTTATTTTTTTTAGGGGCATGTTTCTGGATACCATTCTCCCTTCCCGTGATGATAATGGTATACGACCTGCCATTGGCCAGCGTACTCGTCTAAGTAAAGGAGATATTGCACAGGCAAGAAAGCTGTATAGATGTCCAGGTATTGCACCACAAACAAACAAACCCCACATGCTAGAACTGTTTGATTTGTTGTTCAAGAGGAATGATAAACTGTTGGGAGTCAGCTGCTTTGTAGTCTGTCTCGCTGTTGGCAGCTGATGTGGGAAGCTCAAGAACTTGATCATAAAAAAAAAATCTTATAGGTAAGGTCTCTGGAATGCAAAGCACTTAAGGATGGATAAGCCATGTGAAATAACACTTAGTTCCATGGCATTTCAGGTTTTGTCTTTGTTAGCTCTTCAGTGAGTAGAGAAGAAGAAGAAAAAAAGATGTTCAATATTACTTATTGTTTGTGTGTTGACTGGCATCCTTGTTTATTCGAATCCAAGTAGAGTGCAGAAGAAAAATTATTGCAGTCACCTCTGAACACATTACTTTTTAATTTTTTTTTTATAAATTTGACACATAACAAGCCAGGGAAACTAAGATGTTAATGCTTTCATGGATGAACTGGTTAGCTCTTAGGACAAAGAGTTGTAACAGTTACATTTAACACTTTGATATCTTCAACATAGTGCTCTCGTCCTGTAATGTCAATGCCTGTTAATGTTTATCTCGAAACAGTGTTGGGGTAGAGTTGCTGTCTGTCTCAGAAACATGAGTAGAGACTCTGGAGTCACCCAGAGACAACCCCATGTTTGCTCTCTTGTGTAGGTTCTTCCCTAAGTGCTGTCACAGAATCACAGAATATCAGGAGCTGGAAGAGACCTCGAAAGANCTCCAAGCTGAAGAGCCCCAGCTCCCTCAGCCTGTCCTCAGAGGGAAGGTGTTCCACTCCCTTCATCATCTTGGTGGTCCTGTGCTGGACTCTCTCAAGGAGTTGTATGTCCTTCTGGAACTGAGGGGTCCAGAACTGGACACGTCAGTGTGATGGAAATCTCAAAGCAAAAGGTTTTACTTTTCTTGTTCTAGTGATATCTCAGACCTTTGGCATAAACTCAAGCGGTTCAGAAGCACCATCTCTTAGTCAGATTTGCCAACAAGGGGCTTGTGGGAATGTCAGCTCCGAGCCACAGGCGTTTTTTGACCCTCCTGCTCCTCATGAGCATTAATGAAGTCTCAGTAACTGTTTTAAGTCAGATATATGGCTAGTTTTTACTGCCTGATCAATACAGGACTAAAAAGAGGGATCAGGACTGATGTGATGGATCTGCTTCAGATTTGTAGCAGCAGCAGAAGGGTGTCTGATGTGCATTTGATGTACACTGTACAGCTGAATTATGCTTTCCTTTGTGCTGTAAGTACACTGAATCCTAATCTCCTATATACTGAGAAACATACAAAGTGTTTCTGGCCCTACCAGAGGAGAAACCACTTAAACACATTTTCTTTAACAACTGTTCCTTTTGGAATCATTTTTGCTCTTTCCTTTTGGTACAGAAAGTACTCAGATAATGCCATTCTTCTTGGCAGCATTATTTCTGATAAGACTATACAAAGGCAAGGATTTTATAAACACAGAGAATACATATATATTTTGATGACTGACAAATTTTGGAGACAAAAAGAGTCTAGAGAATAATTGTGAAAGTAGCTAGTATCTAGCTGTGATTACATTAACTTAAGAAAGAAAAAAAATAAATAGCCTAGGTTGTTTATTACATGTATAATATCCTAATGTGCACTTTTCAGCCAGCTGAAAAAGATGCAATGTGCTTTTTAAACCTAATGTTTAAAATAGTTGTTCAGAGAAAATGTTCTTTTGATGAGAATGTGTTAATGATGAGCTATCATGTTTTCCAATGTTTCAAAAGTCTTGTTGAATGTTAGTTTCATGGTATGGTAAAACTGTTTAGCAGCAGTGTGCACTGCAAAAAGCAAGTTTTTTTTTTGCAGCTCTGGTGAACTCACTGCAGAGAGACAATAAAAGGTGATCAGTGGTTGCAGGATCATGCTCCTGTTTTGCTTCAGCAAACTTGGGGATAAAAGATACTGCTTTCTGTGGCCTTACTTAGATAAACCAGTCCATAAATGAATTAAGTTTTGAAAGAGAGAAAAAGGGCAGAAGTTTTTGCTACAAATTTTAGAATTTTTATGTGCTGGTTTTTCCAGTTAACGTTTGGAATGGAACCTGCAAAGTGGAATGACACAACCCAAACATCCAACAAAGTTGACCAGCACTTGTGATCTAATAATTTTTTCAGCAAACAGACTTGAAAATTCAGACATTAATGTTTCTGATGTTCTGAAAAGCATCACGTGCTCCTCCCAGTAGCAAACAACCCCCCCCAGTAGCTGTGTTGACTTTGGGGGTGTGCTGTGTTTCCCACTGCAGGTGGAAGGTGTCTATAGTGAATTCTGCTTTACGATAAACACCGGTGGATGTTTCAAGCACTGACAACATCCACACTGTTCACTTGTGTAGTCCTAGGTACAGTGGAAATACAGAAAACAGTGCTTTGCACAATTCCAGAAATACATGATTCCTTGGCAGAGGATTTCTGTGGTAGTGCACATGTTTTGGTTGGAGTTCTAGCTATTCCTGCCAACAGTTTCTGGATTCAGAAGCCTCCTGCATTTTCTGGGACCTGTGAAAATGAAGTTGAGCTCTGAGCTGTTGGAGAATATGGTTGAGCCACAGAGCTGGGAAGCAGCTGAACCTTCTGGATCACTTTGGCTAGTCAGGATATCCAGAATCCTTATTTAAGAAAAGGCTTAGGGACTAAGAAACAGTTTTGAGCTTGGTAAAGCCACGGCATGAGATTTGGTAACTTGTCTTTCATCAGAGGAGGAAGTGCCAGGACTCAAGAGCTTTGCAACGGGGTTTTTGATTTGTTTTCCACTTTTCTTAGGACCTTTCTCAAAGGAAAACATAATTGCTGATGGGGATCTGTTATATTTTAATACTGAGTTCCACTGTTACATGATAGACTAAGAAGGAAAACTGAAGGTCAACTGAAATGAGGGTCCTTCCTCTGCCAGTCTTTGTTTAAACTTGGTCTGAGTGTCTTGGCATTTGAGAACAGACCATGAACTTCAAGGTTGAATGTGTTACAACAGTTTTCAGGCTGTATAATAGAGTAACAGAATACATTTTCTTCTAGTGTAGCAAAATTTCCAACACATGGTTCTGCACAGGCATTGTAGTCGATTTAAAATGTATATGTAGTTTTACAGGAGGAAGGGAGTAAGGAAGGGAAGTGATGGAGATGGATACTGTTAGGCAGAAAGAGGGGATGAGAAATAAGTTGGTAGAGTGGTGCTGAATAAGGGACGAGAAAGGAGGGTCAGACTGTAAGAAGACTGTTGAGGGAAAGTGGAGTTGGATAGAAGAAAGTCATCCAACCTTCACAATTTAATTTTAATTAAAACTACAGTTTACAAATTGCAAGTGTCTGTGACAGCTATGTGTGGAAGAGACCTGATGAAAGGTACCTAGCCTGTCTCTTTCTTGTGCTGTTATCCCTGTTCCTCAGGTGTAACTTGCTCCCCATCTCTCTTACATTAGAAAAGTGTTCACCATTATTCACTGCATAAGGTGGATTAAAGTTTTTAGATTAAAACCATTTCCCTATGACTCTAAAGAGGAATAAAATCAACAGGAAGACACTGAGTTGTAGGAAACTGGTTGAAGCTTTTGGTTTTACCAGTGCATCAGCACCAGATATTTTAGGACTCTGTGGCAGCTATATGTGCCATGTATATATCAATGTACAGATGATCCTGAGTAAAAGCTATTAAAGATCATAACTCTTTGAAAAGGGTAAAGGTAAATTAGCTGTATATGACAGCACATCTGTGCCAGTGCTAAGGACAAAGGAGTGGGAGTTGGTTCCCTAAATGTCTTGGAGGATCTGGTTGCTGTCATTTGCAACGATGGAACCTGACGGTGTGTGTAGGCCAGCTCAGGGAGGTTGTGTGTCACAGTTAATTGAAAAAGAAGCAATGTGAGCAGAAAAGATTTGACTGAGAGCATTCTTCATCTCTCACCATGTCATCTGCTTGAGGCTTGCTTAGTAACTGTAGCATTGGCTAGAGAAAACAGGACCAGAATCAGAGAATGACAGGGGTTGGCAGGGACCTCTGGAGATCACCCAATCTAACCCTTGCCATACCAGCATCACTGCACAAGACAGTGTCCAGGATCACTGGGTTTGAATGTCTCCAGAGATGAGGACTCCATCCACAACCTCTCTGTGTAGGCTGTCCCAGGGCTCTGCCACTCTCTCAGGAAAGATGCTCCTCCTCATGTTTAGGTGGAACTTCCAATATTGAGTCTGTGCCCATCACCTCCTGTCCTGTCCCTGGGCACCACTGAACATAGACTGGCCCCATCCTCCTGACCCAACTGCTCAAGGATTTTTCACCATTGGTAAGATCCCCCCACTCAGTCTTTTCTAGGCTGAAAGTCCCAAGTCCTTCAGCTTCTCTTAGAGAGATGTCCTAGTCCCCTTCTAAAGCCTGGAATGTGTCCTCCTCATGCGAGTACACCGCTGCGGTGTCGTCCTAATGAAGCCACGTGTGGGGACAAGACCAAGAGAGGTCTCTCAGAGTGGTAAGCAGAATACTTGGACCCTGATGGATCTCTTGAGTGCATCTGCCATGCAGGGTATCTCCTCCAAGTCTGCTTTCCCCTACTCCTGAACCAGACTGTGTTTTTACTCCTGGCCTTCTCCTACCCGCTTCAAGTAGGCCTTGTAAGCTACTCTACCGTTCACTAGTTCTGGGGCAATCCAGCAGAGTGCTCTGCAATTTATTGGAGTTTGCATTCACTGCTGTGTTAAAAATAAATGGTGGCTAATTATGGATACAGCCTGTTCACTGAAAAGGCTTTGTACAGAAATAATTATTTAGCCCTGAATACCTTTTGTGCACGTGTCATTGGCTGTGCCTGCCTGCCATTTTTAAAAAATAAACCCCCATTTTTTTAAATGAGAGGGGAAAAAGAATTATTTTTTTTTTTTTCTCTGCTTCGTTCCAAAAGGACATGGTGATGGTGAGTTTAACCATTACTTGTTGGTTTTGGTTTTTTTTTTTTTTTTGAGGGGGAGAGGGGGAATTGCAGAAATCTTTCTTTTCTCTCCTCATCACAAGAACCATTTCGGTGTCAGCATATTTAATGCCATGAATGCAGCTTATGCCCAATCTTCCAGTGTAATTGTCAGCTTACATCTTAGACTCATTCAAACAAGACAGCCTTTACAGCTGTGTTGTCTATCTTTGTCATAAACAATCTCTTCCTTTGTCCCCTTTCATTTAAAGCCTTTCCAGATCATTTGTAATTCATGGGGATTTCGATGGTGCAGTAGTTCACCTGCTGGCGGTGGCAGCGCTGTCATTTGAAAGCACTGCAGGTCTGATTACACTGTCACTCATGGCATAATGTTCTCAAATTCACATCTCTCCAGTCACACCTGCACAATTGGTAGGTGAAACAACTTGATTAAGGCCAAACCAGACAGCTGACTGAGGTGTGACACCCTGGCAGGACCACTTTTGGTGATGGAGAGTGGCAGAAGCTTCCAGTGCTATATTTTAGTGGGAAGAGGAATTATTAACCAGGCCACCAGCAGCTAGTGGTGTGATTGACAGGTGAGATACAGATGCTAGGAGCTTCAATAATAAAGAATATAAAAGCCTTTGGTATTTTAGGACTTCACATTTGCTTTCTTTTATTACCTGTATCTCTACTTATCACTGTCACAAGGGCTTTTGTTGAATTTTGATTTAGTTTTCTGCACCCATATTAATGAATAACTTTAGGCCAGATCACGTGGGAAGAGTTACTAAGTTAAATGAAGCCACTAGCAAAATTCCAGTGTAGTGCCAATTGTGCCAGGCCAGGTTTTGTTTTACTCTTGGTTTAGTTCTTAAGGAATGTATCTAAGGGTGTGGCTAACTTTTTTCCCATATTTGCAGTAGGTTGGTAGCAATGATATTTTAAGACTGCTGTATAATTTTGGTAATGGCAGAAGACAGCAGTGAAATAGTTCGTGGAATAAAAACATCCCATGTAAGATGGAATGAATGTCAGACTGACTTGAAACCCTTGTTTTGAATAAAAAGTAAAATAATGAGTCTTTTTTTTTCCATTCTGCATCTGCAGTGAGTTAAATGTATCGTGAGTAGATATTGGAAAGATGAATTTTTCTCTGTTAGACACATTCAATTTTATATTTTTACTGCATTTTGTTTCTTTCAGCCTGTGGAGAAACGCTGCAGGAGTCTACAGGCAACTTTTCTTCTCCAGGATTTCCAAATGGTTATCCTTCCTACACACACTGCATATGGAGAATCTCCGTGACTCCAGGGGAGAAGGTATTTTAACATTCCCTCAGCTAAACACAGATACTGTTTTCAAAATAAGAAGTTGTGTTTCATTTTTTTTTTTTTTCATTTAAGTTTAAACTTTGTATAGTCATTGAAAACAATGGTATGCCATGACAAAGGGAACCATGAACTTCGTGCAATTGGCTTGACCTTGGTCTGCCAACCACGCCATCTATTTGGTGGCACTTGAAATGAAGACTGGATGTCAGTCTGCAACATGTTTGTGTCATGAAATCCCTTTAAAACTGGCTTCCACTTCACTTGGTGCTTTAGTGTAAAAGAGGTAGTGAGTCCTGAGTGGTGTTTTCTCCAGCAAGGGCTTGGGTGAACAGGAAACTGTGTGGGGCTGATAGCTGGGCTCTGCCCAAGGATGCTCTTAGTATGTTGGGTGAAGAAATTGTCATTGTAGGTGTTTCCTGGTATTGACTCTAGCTTGTATAGTTTTATTTTCTGGGTATCATTTTTAGGAGTGGGGAAAAATAATGGGCTTTGCAAGCACAGTTTGGGGGAAAAAAGTGTGCCAGCCTAGTGAAGGCAAAACCTGTTCTTCTTGTGAACATGTTCAAAACCTGCTAGCTGAATCTTGTTGTAAGTTACTGGCTCCTATACTAGCCTGCCTCAAAATAAATAGATAGAGGGAGCCATGGGAAATTTCACCTGAGATAAAATAGGCAGGGACAAAAAAATAAGTTTCTTCACAAGGAGTGTTTGCTGGTATCAAGTGAACACTCCCTGAAGACTGAAATCCAGAACCAGTACTGGAGAGTCCAAAAAGGACAACCCAGCATTTGCCCCCAGATACTTCAGGCAGTTTTAGCAGTGGTCTCCCACTCTGTAGTGCACATAGTTTTCTCCTGCTTGGGTTACTTTATTCCATGTTTCTTTGAGGTTGGGGTTTTCATGTGTTGATAGATCCTGAGGAGCTGTAAGAGCATTTGGCACTGTGGGGGATGAAAGCAAAGTCGTTTGGAAAGTGTTCACCCTCCTTTGGGCAAGAGCCAGAGACAGGAGGGAAAATAAACACACTCTGTGCTGAGAGGGTGTGGGTGGCTCTGCAGGTTGGCAGGGAAAAACAAATGAAAACAGATGAAGAAGAAAAGGTTTGCACAGAAGATGATAATTAATCCAGATAGGCAATTTTATGTTGCTTCTTGGACATTGCTGTGAAAACAACAAAAATGGCTTAGATTTCTATCCCTCAGTTAATAAAACTTTAAACATTGTAGTGTTGCATCTATAATTATTAATGGCTTTTAAAAAAGACATTAATACATGAGTTAGAAAATGGTCTAACTTTGTGTAAGACTATCTGTTGAGGTTAGGGTGCAACACCAGTATGTCTTGAGATAGCAACCACCATTGAAGCTGCGTTATCCTGTCCAAAAGCTTCATGGAGGAAAACCACTGTCTTGGTCAACAATGGAAGAAGACCAGCTCTCTTCCATCTTACCACCTGTCCCAAATGGGGCAAAAGATTAAACACAGTGTTCTAATTGAAATTTGACGTGATGAGTTGTGACTGCAGGCAGCTGCTCTGACCTCTAGCTCTCACTGTCTCCAAGAATGAAGTGAATTATATTTCTGCTTATGTAAAAAAAAAATCCATTTTGTCAGTGCTGTTCCCATAGGATATTGTCTGTCTTGAGATGAGGACCTTATTTTCAGCAAGTGCTCGATGTGGATAGCAGAAATAAGGTCTAAATCTTCACCTGGGCATACATCACTGTACCTTGGACACATTATGCTTGACCCCAAATCTTCTGGGTACATGATGATAATCACTTTAAGAAGGGAAAATAAAAATATATTTAAATTTTTGTTCCTTTGTCTGCCTCTTTGACCCTGACAGAGCTCAGGAATGTTGTGTGGAGGTTAGAGTATGTGTAAGTGCATCACGTCATGTTCTGAAATGTCACTGAGCACTTTAGTCACCTAAAAATAAACTGCCAAGGCATCAGTCCAGATTGTCTAGCACTTGTCTCTTATTTATTGAGATTTAACATTGTGTGGTTTGAGCATGGTTTAGAGGACTTCCATCCTATCCATGCTGCTTGCTGCAAGTGCAGACACTCCCCATCTTTGATGGCAGGAAATTGAATGAGGTACAGGACTGCAGTGGTATGCACTTAGCTGCAGCCTTCCTTCTATCAATAGGCATCATAAATTGCCAGCCCAAGCTAAAATGTGTGCACCCCTGTTACTAAAAACAAGGCAGTTTGTTCACCTTTTCCTTTCTCTCAAGACTGTATGGTAAACAGCTGTACACACTATATCTATACACAGAAAAATCTTTGGGGGAGGATGGTGTTAGTAACACTGTATGTCTTCTGCCAGGGTGAATCCAACCTTCTGGAGTGCAGAAATTTCACTGGCATAGGGATTTGCAACTGTGCCAGTGGGTTGTTTGGGTTTTTTTTTTTTAATCTGCCTTTTTGAATAGGTTATGTCACTTTTCAATTTTCCTTAACAATTTATATGAATGATAACACAGGATGAATAAAACCATGGTTGATATTGGAAAAAAAAATGCCATCTGCAGAAAACTTAGTACTACCTGATGTTTGCTGTTGATTTTGTGCTTTCTTATCCCAGGCAGTAGGAGGTATGTTGTATTCTCTGAAGCTGCAGTAGCACAACTGAATCTGCTGTGTAATCAGTAATTCCTTAATTGTGCTGACAAATACCCACTGATTATTTTTGCTGTGAAGACTTTCAGCCAGCCTGTCCTTTTGGACAAGCTCTGCCTTGCCTGTAATGCTTTGCAGGATTGCAAATCAGGTACTTAAACATATTTATACTTGTTTGGTTCCCAAACACAAATCATGCTGTGACAGATTGGGGGTTCTGCCTATGTAGAGCTAATGAATTCTGGTCAGTGTTAAGGAGCTGCTGTATCATCTATACCTTGGCATGTCAGAGTGAAAAAAGGCTGTGAAGTCCATCACACCATAAGATCATTAAATTTTAATGATTTCTATTTAGATAGCAGCACTGAAACAATGGCATGATCACTCCTAAGTAAAACCACCCTTTCCCTGGCAAATAAGGTTTGGACAAAGGTAGATTTCCAACCAGAAAACAGAGAAATGTCATGTTTCAGCTGGGCCATGGAAAATGGAAAACTTGTGGCTAGACCAGTGAGAGACTTCCAGGCTCCACACAGTGGAGCCAACAGAGCAGGTATAACATGTTGCTTCCATGAATTCCTTCCAACAGACCCTGTTTGCTTAGTTTAAGCAGCTGTGGAAGGTAGCCTGACCTAACCTGAGCTGTCTGCATCTCATCTGGGGAGGGCTCCTTCTTGTAAACCTCTCTGCCTGCACAGCTGGCCTGAGGTGGGCATGGGTGGAAAAGGACAAGGAGACCATTGAGGGCAGTAATGTTTTCAAGTACCACATCTAGAGACAGACATAGCTGCCTACATTCTGAGAAACTCAGGGAAAAAAAAAAAGCAAAGGGAAGAGAATCTGAACTGCAAAGTAAATAGGAGCATGTGGGTGGACACAGCCCCAGTAACCTGGTGAGTGCCAGCTGAGGGGATCAACTAATGCTTTGTTGTGTGCCATTTTTAAGTGACCAGTGTAGTAGCCTGGAAACTGAGTAGTGTGGCATTGAAGGATTCTTTTCCATTTTCTCAGTGACAGTAGAAAGAAAAAATATTCTTATTTTGCAAAAATAAAATGAAAAATATCATTCTACACCAAGGCACCTGCTAGGCTAAAAACATTTCAGTGCTGCTTGCAGGGTGTTCCCCTGGAGAGCACAGTGCTAGAGGCAGGTTTTGTGGATTTTATAGCAGCTTGTGGGTGTAAATGTCCAGGTTTTCATCTGGGATAGGGTTAATTTTCCTGAGAAGCTGAGAGTGGTGAGGTGCTGGAACAGGCTGCCCAGAGAGGTGGTGGATGCCCCAACCCTGGAGGTGTTCAAGGCCAGGTTGGATGGGACCCTGGGCAACCTTGTCTAGCTCCAGGCCTGGAGGTTGGTGGCCCTGCCTGTGGCAGGGGGTGTGGAACTCGATGATCCTTGGGGTCCCTTCCAAGCCAGACCAGTCTGGGATTCTATCAAACAGCCAGGACAGATGGCCAAAGTAGTCAGCAGGGTATCCCAAACCACATGATGTTATGCCCAGTATATAAAGGGGGTTGGCCAGGGAGGAGGGGTCACTGGGCACTGGGTTTCAGGGCAATGAAAAAATTGCATTGTGTATCATCTGCTTTGTGTGGTTTTTTTACAAGTATAGCTGTTATTTCCTCTTGGAAAGGACCTTGTTGTCCTATTAAACTGTTCATATCCCAACCTATGAATTTTACCTTTTTCCTCTGATTCTCCTCCCCGTTTCACTGTGGGGAACAGGAGAGGTGAGCAAGCTCAGCTGCTGGCTGGTGCTAAACCACAACAGCTGTATTCAAGCCTCAGGACAGGTATCCATTTATTCAGGGCTGTCCTGATGTCCTTGGCATGCTTCATGGTCCATACCTTGAATCCCACAAGGCATGAAGTACCTCTCTGTGAAGGGTTTCTGACTGTCAGTTTTTTATATATAGGCTCACAGATGTTTTCTGTTTCCCATGGTGGTAAAGGTGAAGGCTGAATTCAATCCCCTGGGACCGTGGTCTTCCACCCAAACAGTCAGTTGGTTGTCAGCACTAGGTGATAGGGGAAGATACAGCTTTTAAGATTTGAGTCATAGTTTCTCATTCTCCATTGAAAACAAAGGAAATTTTTCAGAATTTAATTGCTCATGTGGGTGTATTTAAGGGTTTTTTTTGGTGGAAAGTAAGTGAAAGCTGAACCCATGCTAGCATAAATTTAAGATGCATAGTGTTTGGGTATGAAAGATTGTCTCCATTTTCCATTTCCAAAAGCCTCAGTGCATCTCTCTCCCACCCCACCTACAGACCTAAACCACTGAGGTTTACATTACCTGTAAATTGGCTTCTTCCAATTTATCCCCTAATATTAAGGGGCTTGACAAAGTTATGCCTTTCTGGTTTAGTATTGTACTACATTGTCCTCAGAGAGACATGGAGCCTTCAGAAGAGATGAGCCATCTGTCAGGCTCTCTGGGCACACTGTCCCAGTTCTGGTGTTATATTTCCTCCTTGCACTTGGATGGGGAGTAAATTCCCTCCCTCCTTTCAACTGACACTCACAGGTGCTTCGTAGACTGCCACAGACAGAGATTTTTTTTGCCATGTGGGGTTATTTGCTACTGTGTAGAAATTAATGGTTGTTTTATAATAGCAGTTGTGAGTTCCTAGGATCAAAGCTAAAAATAAAACTGCTCCCATGTCCATATGTGAATAAAGAAGATTTCTGGTTAGGTTGAACTGTTTATTAATCTACACCGAGGAACTGATTTGGAAGAAGATGAATTCTTTTTCTGAATATGCTTAAATCCAATGAAAGTGTATGAATTGTAAATGGTTTTCTAATACAAAATATGAATGATTTTTAATCTTCTTGTTTGGATTTATCCCTGAAATTGCAGGACACAATGCTAAGACTGTCTGTGGTGGTTTGACCCTGTCTGGAGGCCAGACTCCCACCAAAGTTTCTCTATCACACCCCTTCAGCTGCACAAGGAGAAAATATATAATGAGGGGCTTATGGGTCAAGATAAGGGCAGGGAGAGATCATTCAGCAATTAACACATTCAATGTGGAATAAAATGAGTCTAATTTATTATCCAATGAAACCAGAGTAGGGTAATGAGAACTAAAACCCAATCTTAGAACACCTCCCCCCGGTCCTCCCTTCTTCACAGACTCAAACTTATTAATGATTTCTCTCTCCTCACCCCCACCAAGTGGTACAGGGGGATGGGGAATGGTGGTTGTGGTCAGTTCATCATGAGTTGTCTCTGCCACTCCTTCCTCCTCAGTGGGAGGAGTCCTCAC
>VXBZ01009414.1:75100-91120 GCA_013399135.1 Heliornis fulica
CTTCTCCCTCCCTTCTCTGGTGCCACAAGGCGGCTGCCTGCGGGTTTTGTCTCTGAAATGGGATTCCCAGAGGCCTGTGACCGTCGCTGATGGGCTCGGCCTCGCTCCGGCCTTGAGCCCAGCTGGTGTTGCCCCTGTCGGGCCTGGGGAGAGCTTCCAGCTGCTCCTCGCAGAAGCCACCCCTGGAGTTGCCCCCGAAAAAAACCCACCTACCCCTCTGTTAAAAGTGCAAGTTTGTGGCAATTTAGGATTAGTATTTCTAGATCAAAGTAGGATAATGGTCTAGGGTACTTTCCAAACAACTTTTACTCGCTCTAAGAAATAATTGAGAAGAAAGTAATTAAGGGGCCCTGCTACCAGTGACCACTCTGACTTCAATTCCACAAAATGTTGTTGTGATAATTTTCTAGCATTAACCACACGTGACTTAATGAGGTCTTCTCCTCTGATTGCAGATTGTTTTGAAC
Organism: Heliornis fulica; assembly: GCA_013399135.1. NCBI lineage: Eukaryota > Metazoa > Chordata > Aves > Gruiformes > Heliornithidae > Heliornis > Heliornis fulica. The sequence goes on from VXBZ01009414.1 coordinate 75,568, forward strand.
TTCACTACCATGGACCTTTACAAGAGCAGTCTCTGTTGGTACGATTATATTGAAGTAAGAGATGGCTACTGGAGAAAATCACCTCTGCTTGGTATGCAACTGTTGAATGCTGCACTGACCACAGCGAGCACAGTCACTGAATTCACAACAAACCTCTTGGATTCTAGGTGTCTAGAAAGTATCTGAGCTTGGGAATGGGGGAAAACCTCTACACTGCCTCAACTAAGTTGTTTGACTTCAATCCTCAGGCCTTCCTTTCGTTGCAGCTAGCTGTTACTCAGCTTCACGTGGGGAAAGATGGAAACTCCAAAATCTGCAACTTTTTGCTTTGCTTATGGGAATTGAGATATGAAGTTGCCATAGTTTTGTTCACAGAAATGGGGAAATAGTGTACAGACAAATCTGTAGAGGATGTGGTGGGAGCATTTGATGATGAGAGAAACCACTGTGACCTCTCTTCTCATACTTTTAAAGTTATGAATGGAAGATTACTTCTGTTTCTTCTTTGCATCTCCTTCCTTGCTCCTGCAGGGCATGATATAAGTCTTAGAGGTGCAGTGAATCTGCAGGATCCCAACCTTTCCTTAATTCAGAGGGTTGGTGGGGAGATTTCACAGCTTGTAATGCCACTGCCCAATCTAGTGGTTTGATATCCCATGATCTTCTGTGGTTGAAACTGGGGAAACAGGAAACATGAGTGTGCCAAATTTTTGGGGTAGAGTTTGTTTTCAGAATGGAGACTAACACCACTAGCTAGTGCCTGTTTTCTTGCCCATGAAAAGAAGAGAAAAAAGGCACAATTTAAACCAGACAGTAATTACTTTTTTTTTTTTGCTGTTCCTTTCTCTTATCACCTTGACAAACAGATGTTTCACTTACCTAGGCTGAATTTAAGGGCATTATAAAGTCTTGGGTCATTTGTATGTTTAAATCTCTGTGGTACCTACACACATTGAGTGGTATTGCTGTGTTCCAGATTATATTCTTCTCCTAAGATTAGCACACACTTTCTCATTCCAAAATGTCCAGGTTTTTATGTGTAGAAATAGTCTAGCAATAAATTGTAGCAATGGATTTTCTACTTTATTCCTTTAAGATTTTATACTTTGACTTATGAGCCTGACTGCAATTAAAAGAATTAGTGGAACTTTTATAAAATATTTTTGCATCAGGTCCTGATCTGCAGAAACACATGTGCTTAACCATAAGCATGTGAGTAGTTCCACCGAGTTGGTTAAGCTGCTCCTGTTTATAACGTTAAACACTTGTATAAATGTTTGCAGCATTTGTCTTCAGGGGCACCAGAAAATGCAGTTACTGGTTGCATGTTTTTAGGCAGGTTTTGTGGTGACAAACTGCCAGAAGTCCTCGCATCCTCTGACAGCAGGATGTGGATTGAGTTCCGCAGCAGCAGCAACTGGGTTGGGAAAGGTTTTGCAGCCATTTATGAAGGTAAGCCTCTTACAGCATTAGAAATTACTTGATTGTGTAGAAAAAAATATGAACTGGATACCTTTGGACATTAAAAAAAAACCCCAAACAAACAGAAATAACATAATATGAAATCAGTATTTTATTACTAAAGGAGGCAGTAGGTGTTAACTTACTGGGCAGAACAGATTCAAGATGACCTCTTATCTAAGGACACCACCAATATTATTTATAAGCATTTTTTACCAAATCATTTGTTTAACTAAATGCACATGTTCTCATGTTTTATGTGTGGAAGGATATCTGATTACTTTCTGTTTATTCTTCAGAAGGTCTGACTTAAGTTTTCCATATGCTCTGGAATTTCTTAAGAAACACACCCCCACACTGAGTATATTAGCAAGTCAGCATTTACCTGTTTAAAATAGAGCCTGGTTTCCTGAATAGTGAGTCTGTGGTAGTAAAGTGTATGATTTAGCTGATATTCCTACTACAATCTTTACATTATTATCAGTGTGGACCCCGAAAAAGCACATTTCCTTTTCATGAGAATATCTGTTATATATATTAGCTGTTTATTCAAATCCAGTGTAAGCTTAAACTGATAATCTGTAAACTAAAATACATAGAGTATCAAATTGATCACTTATTTGCCAAATGCCTTTCTCTAAAGGTTAGCAAATATTAACAAAGAACCTTTATTGAATGCATTTCAAATGTGAAAAAGCAAAATCTTATTATTAGGACCTTTTAAAAACAGTCTGTAAAGTATGTAGGTTCAGTTTATCTGTGATTCCAAAGCCTCTTTAAACAGTGATTCCAAAGTCTTTTTGAACACTGTAGATGTGGTTAGAGCTATTAGGAATGATGAATTACATTTGCAAATGGTTACACCTATAGTGGTTTAAATAGACTGTGTTTTCAGTGATTTGCCCTTGGTAGAATTTCTGTCTTCTCCAGAGTAATCTTATCGTTACATTTAAAAAGGGGTGCATGAAAATACCACTTTGGGCATGGAGAATAGACATTGTTGTTATTGACAATAACAATTTTATGCTTCTATCAGCTATCTGTGGAGGTGAAATCCACAAAAACGAAGGCCAGATCCAGTCCCCCAATTATCCTGATGACTACAGACCAATGAAGGAATGTGTGTGGAAAATAACAGTGTCAGAAAACTACAACGTAGGATTAACCTTTCAAGCATTTGAGGTAAAGCCTTTTAACTAATCTCAGAAAAGCATCTAGTGGATAAATGACAGTGACATGTAAGGGAATTCTCATTAACCTTTGAATAAATTTAAGAATTCTCTATCAAAAATAAGCTCCAGAATCCAATTTTGCTCTCCATGCAACCTTTCTTTTTTTTTTTTTTTTGCACAAATTTTCAAGAAGATTAAATGCTTTTTTTTTCATGTTTTCTGTGCTATTTGAGTTGTAATCGTTAAAGTACTGAAAATAGGCACAGTTTAGCAGGTATAATCCAGTTCAACAAGGCTGCTTTAATATTCTGTTAAATAATAAGGATTTTTTTATCTTTGTTAAATCTTATTGTTAAAAAGGAATGTCTTTTTGGAAAGAAACCACTGTGGTTATCAGCTTCTGTTTCAAGAAGAATGAAAGCAAAAGAAACAAACAAAAAAAAAAACCCACCCCAAACCCTACTAAAATTCCATTTACAAACCTGTATTTAGAGAGGGAAGTAAAAAAGCCACAGTGAGTCATACTTGCATGTCTTTTGTGTACATCTCTCCCTGTACAACATTGACAAAACGTTGTACAGCAAAGAGAACTAATTTATACACACATGATTCACTGGTTTGAAGTTTGTAGATAAATTTATTAAGATACTTAAGAGTTCACTTGTTTTATTAGCTTATGTCAGGGCAGAGTAGTGACATGGAGAATACTCTTTTTTTATAAAACTAAACTTACTGGCTGTATGGTGCACATAGATATAAATACAGGTATCATCATTTCCAACTTCTGATTTTAGTCTTAAAGCAGAATTCAGGGGCATGGCACTTATTTTTTTTTTAATAGGTTTGATAAAAGGTCTGACCATCAGATAACAAGGGACTTTATCAGCAACTACAAATATAAACAATGGAAACTTTAAGAATTTCAGAGAGTTTATGGATTTTTTTCCCTTTTTTTTTTTCCATATCCTGAGTTAATATCAGACCCAGTGCTGACAGGATCAGCTCTCCCTGCCCAAAGAGTTCTCTAAATGCCATTCATCCTCCACGTCCACGGGGTCACGGTGACTTAACACAGTCTCCTTTTAGGCACTGTTGGAAGTGAACAGTATTTTCAGTTACTTTATGCAATTTACTGACTAGATATAGATCTTTTGCAATCTGCCATTGGTACTCAGGGTTTTTTTTTTGCTGTGATACTAAGAGAAAAAGCACTGTGCTTAGCACAAGCATGAAAGTAGATGATCAGCATTTCTTTATAGGTATGGTATACTATCACTTGAATTGACACCAGTTCAGTGTCACCTCTGGGAGAATCAAGCTTCCATCTCTTCAGGGCCTTTGTCTAATCACCAAATTACAGACTATTTGCAAGTGTGAAGATGTTCATGCCTTACCACATAGCAAATAATTAGGAACAAAGGACCAGGGAATGAGAACACAGTTTATAAGGTTAGTGGGTAAGACTGTGAGGAGGAGCATCTCGTTTTTCCCTCAGACTGTTTAGTGTCATGGCACTCTAGAGGTGAAACATGCAGACTGACACCTCTTAAGAAGAATAGAGCAAATTGAGTAGAATTCTAGTTGAGTGGTAGTCTCAAGTTAAAGGATCTCTGCTACATGTGTTTATGGAAGAAAAAAATAAATAAAATCTGTAACAGTAGGGACTTGAAAGTCACACACTTTTCCAAGGAGCTCTCATTCCAGAGTGGCAAGGGGCCTTGAGCACCAGATGAGGTGTCCCAGAAAAGTGCATGACTTGTTATGTCTTTCAGTGTTTCTTGCTGGCTCATCTGTAGGGGTCCCTGCTGAGAGGGAATGTTGCTTTGGAAACTGAAGTGCCCTGCCTTGACATTCATCACTGGGTCTGATTTCAATTTCAGGTCCAAGTGCCTGAATGTAGGTGTTCTGGTTTTTGGTACTAAGCCCCTCTCTGGACCAAGCCCTTGGTGCACTGCCCAGTAAAACAAAAAGTTGTTTAAAAATCACAGTTGTTCATGCCAGCTGAGATAAAAAAAAAAAAAGTAAATGTCAGGCCAAAGAGTTATTGCAGTGTGTTTGTGAGAAAATTACTTCTCTGTCCTTTGAAAGGTACAGTTAAGTAAGAGGAATTCTCATTATCCATATGTAATGCTAGAAAAAATAACTGTATAAATAACCTTCACTCTGAAATGAAAGCACTAGGGAAGCTGAGGATTTCTGACTGTATCGATGAGTCATGTTGTTTTGCCTGCTGTGGGCACCACATTTTCCATCTGACTGTTGGATTGCCCTTTCTTATTTGGCTGCCTGATGTGGAGCTTACACTTTGAAGTACCTAGAGATGTTGGGACTGGTGACTGTATTTTTTTGGTTCGTTGTTATAGTCACCTTTACTGTGTTGTTCTTTGAAAATTAGAGGTGATTTCATTTATTGGGTTTTTTTTGTCAAGAAATTTGGTGGTGGACAGTCTCAACCAGCTAGGACAGTACAGAGGGTTTGTAGAGCTGGGACATATTAATCTCCCTTCATTTGATGGCCCTATTCATCTTTGTGCAGATAGTTTCATTAAAACTATTTTTCCATAAGTCAGGGAATAGAATTTATCTGTTCTTCCAGTTCCACTGGGCATATACCAAATTTTTTGTGACTAAAGTCTATCATCAAGTTGGATATGTTTACCTGTACTGGAATATGACTCTGCCAACCAAATAAATTAACAATGACAAAATGTAATTGAGAGATTTCTCACGAAATATGATTGCTCAGACATTTACTCCTCAAATCCTCCTTTACTACACCCCACCCCCCACTCCCACCTTCTGTTGAGGATGTGCTACTAAAGAAATGTATTGTGGAATTTTTAACAAACCCTATTTTACTCTAAAGTCATTGCCTTTTCCAAAACTGAAACTATTGTACACTGTACAAGGAGTTTTCTTTTCTTTTGAGGATGGATGTTGAGAAAACCAGGAGATTTCTTAGTGTTTTCCTGTCCTTATGTGCCTGTCTGAGGAATTCTTTTGGCATTTTTCTCAACTTAGTTTTCTAAAGTCATTTAAATTCTGGGTTTCTTCCAAAGCTTTCAGGAGCCAATTGTATCTTTCATTTCCCTAAGAACAACAATTTTTTTTTCTGTAAAGCCTGTTTTTTTATGCATTTTTGCATTTGCTAATGTTTTGTGTACTCTTCTGTATGTAATACCTATATCCCGAAATGTTAATGCTGCAGTAAATAAGGTTTACAGGATCAGTCCAGTTACAACTAAACTCACTAAACACAGCACATTTTATACCAGTTCTTTTTCATTGCTTACCACGTGCCACACTAATTGTTTCTCAGAAGTTTAATACTTATCTGTTAGTTTATATGTAGGTTTCATGAGGAAATCACTTCATAATATTGATAATAGTAATGGTATCACTTGCAGTAGTAATATGCTAAAAATAAATGAATATGGTAGAATGGCCACCTTTGGAATTTGTTTATTGAAAATCAATGGTGCTTTTAAAGTTGGTTTTTATTGTCTTAGGAAGTTTAGCATCTTACTGCTATGTAAAATGGATTTTTAGCTGTTGCCTTCTGCCAAAAATAGCGTGATTCTCGGAAAAGAAACAATTCACCTTGGTGGGAATTTGCTGTAGGTAACTCAGAGGTGGACTTGGCCTGTGAAAAATCAAATTTCCCATATTTCTATTTCCAGAACATGGAAAGCATTGAAAGGTGGAAAAAGTTAATTAAAAGTCTTGAGTGGTGAAATGACCACAGACATCCTTGGGGAAAATACACAATTCCTTCATTGATGTTAGTGGGCTTTTGGACCAGGTCATTTCTTTCTGTGTCAGAGTGCAACATGATTTTCTTCACTGAGAGAAAAAAAAATAGACTTTGCTTCAAATCAGAATTTGATGTCATGTGTTTAAAATTTATTATTTAGATTATGAAAAATTGGGAATCAGTATGACAGTATTAAAAACATATCAGTGCTCAGGTGGACAAATGCCTGACCACGTTGGTTTGCAAACATATAGTTGCCATTTAGGTTAGCAGTGGGTGGTGGCATCCCAGATCATCATGACTTTTCTCACTCATTTCCCAAACTCTGACTCAATTCCTGTGCAAGCAGCTAAGAAATCAGAGTAAATGGCAAAATTGATTGTACTAGAGAAATTAATGGGAGAGAATTACATATGTAAATGCTTGAAGGACCGGAAAGTTGGAAAGAATACAGACAAATTTTTTAAGTGCCAAATTTTGATACCATTAAAAGGAAATAAAATGAAATAGTTCCTTCCCTCAATTTTCCCTCTTACATAAAAGAGGCAGAAATCCTAATGTGCTAAAGGAAAGCTCATTAGTCTGTGGTGGTTACTGAGCTTAGTGTTGGTCATAATGTAGAATGAAAGCAGAGTAGCAGCAGCCACTTGTACAAACTCTGCAGTTTACATGAGAGAAAAGCTGTCTGGAGATAAAATGTGGGATTTTCTAGGCTCACTTTGGTTTTGACTTCTTTGTCATTTTAACAGAATTTCGACACACTGAATTAAATTTGAGACTTCTAGAACATGTTGTCCCTGACTGCGGTCCTGCCCTTCCCACCACCCCTCCTTCCCCCAACTTACCTCACGATTCAGCCACTTCAGTTGAACAGTAGTTTTCTTAGAGGATTTATTTTTGAATGCTTGGATTTAGTTAATTCTTTTATAGCTAAGATGCTATATTACTTAAGTAACATGAAGTAAGCCTGCAGCAAAATGGCCCAGATCAAGAGGAATATAATTGTTGGGAAAGATACTCTCTCAATAAAGAGTTTAACCCCAGCTACTGGCCAAGCACCACACAGCCTCCTGCTCACCTCACCCCGGCAGCATCAGGAAAGGGTTGGAAGGGTAAAAGGGAAAACTCATGGGTTGAGACACAACAGTCTAATAGGTGAACCAAAAGCACCACACCCAAGCAAAGAAAGATGGAATTCACTCCCCCCTTCCCACGGGCAGGCAGGAGTTCACCCATCCTTAGGACAGCAGGGCTCTGTCACAAGTAATGGTTACTTGGGAGGGCAAATGCCATTGCTCCAATCATCCACCTCCTTCTTACTTCTTTCAAAAGCCAAGCATGATACCATATGGTATGGAATATCCCTTTGGTCAGTTGGGGTCAGCTGTGCCAGCTTTGTCCCCACCCCTCACCCCAACTTCTTCACCACCCCCAGCCTCCTCGTTGGTAGGGTGGGGTTGGGTGAGAAGCAGATCAGGCCTTGGCTCTGCTCAGCAACAACTAAATCCTTTCAATATTATCAACACCCTTTTCAGCACAAATCCCATCCTAGCCCATACTACAGAGAAAATTAACCCTATGCCAGCCAGACCCTGAGCAGATAACATCAGTTATCTTGGCTCAGGACAGGATCATATTTGGACTCCCGGTGCTTTCTTTGTGCAATTCCCACTCTGACTCCTCAAATACTATTATGTAAAGAGCTCAAGACTTATTACCCAAGTAGAACTGCCCACATGTCCACTCACATGCTAATCTCTGTTTGAATGTCACCTGGCAGGACATTTAAACAGCTGTTCTGCTTTCAGTGGGTTGCTCCATCAGGGTGGAAAAGATTTACTCATTGGCTGACAAAGTCAAAAGATGCCACCTGAAAGAAGCAGTCATGCACGAGAAACCAGACACATCAGCTGCAGAAACATTATTGTTATTATTTGTCTTCTGCTCTGTCTGCTATGTAAGAGCTGATCATTTTAGAAGTGGTTTTGGATCTCATTCTACAGATGCCCAAACTCTTAATCACAGAATCACAGAATCACAGAATGTCAGGAGTTGGAAGGAACCCTGAAAGATCATCTAGACCAACCCCACAGCTAGAGCAGGATCACCTGGATTAGGTCACACAGGAACACATCCAGGCAGACTTTGAATGTCTCCAGAGAAGGAGACTCCACAACCTCTCTGGACAGCCTGTCCCAGGGCTCTGTATTTTTTTTTAGTTACCCAGCAACATCACTAATGACAAATGCAAAATTTTTCATTCTGTTCAAGGTAAAGGAAGAAAATAAAATATCAATTGTCACCTGAAATAGCACATGTTGACAATGTCTAAAAATCTTATGCATATTAAACCAAACTGAGCTTTTTAATACTTCAAATTAGTATTTCTGACCTGGTTAGTTGTTGAACCATTAATCTTGTTTACTTAAGCATACATGAGAAAAGAAAACTTTACTCAAAGTAGGAAATTTAATTGTGTAACATTGGGAAGCTTAGAGGTGAGCATATCTTTTTTAGTTACCTTTTTTCCAGTTAGGTTGTTGTGTCCTTTGCAACAATCACAAAATTATTTATTCTTGCAGAAAACAAGTATATTTAAAAGGAGTCTAGTGATGCTTGTTCTTTTCCTCATCTACCTGATGTTTGAGCCCTAAACAGAGAACCATAATCTTAACTTTGAACAATTTCTGTTCTGTTTATTAGCTGATTGATATTTGTTATTTATGCTCAAGTTCAAATAAGTTATTTTAAAATAATTTTTTTACAGATTGAAAGACATGATAACTGTGCATATGACTACTTGGAAATTCGAGATGGAACAAATGAAAACAGTCCTTTAATTGGTCACTTTTGTGGCTATGACAAGCCAGAAGACATTAGATCTACCTCTAATACCCTGTGGATGAAGTTTGTTTCTGATGGAACTGTTAACAAAGCAGGGTTTGCAGCTAACTTTTTTAAAGGTAATTGTTAAAATATATTTTTGGAGATGTGAACTGCTTGCCATGTGTTATCAGCTTAGTTTTGAAACATCTTTAAAAGGTATTTTATCTTGTAAAAAGGTGGAGGGTTTGGACATACTGTGTTATCAACTATAAAGTTAAGTGGTACAATCACAGTAGAGGCAACTTGGTCTTTCCTCTGAAGGTTTTTTTTTCCTTTTCCTCGTGGGTTTTCCAACCCCACTGCCACATTAGGCAGTTTTATCAATTTATTACTTTCTGTCAGCAAGAAAAAAAAAACAAACCAACTTAGAAATCATCCAAGGACCAACAACCTTGTAGTGTTTCTCCAGTTTCGAGGTGGTGGAGATGTCCTGCAGTTGCAGCCCTACCTGCATCACTTGGTGCATGGGGAGTGTGCAATTCCCAGTCTGTGTTGGGTGGATGGTGGAATGGCCACGGTGACACCTGAAATACAGGTCTCCCCACCAGGAGAACCACTTTGCTTTTTTCAAAAGCCACAGTCTGGGGCTTTTCTCACCCTGTTAGCTTTCACTGTAGACAATTATGACCTTGAAGGCTGTAGCTAAGAGAGTGGGATCTCTCTTATATTCTGAAGAAATGACTTGTCCTAGTCTAAGGAAACAGCATTTCAGCATCTGAGGAGTATTTTAACAATGAACCTCGTGGGTATACCTCAGAGTTAGTGTAGATAATAATACATTATTCCTTTCCCTCCCCCAACCCCGATGCATCTTGTTCCCTTTAATATCAGTAGAATGAAAACCTGGGATTTGAGGATTCTGTTAATCTGGTTTTGAGTATGAATTCAGGATAATGCACAAATTGATTCTGTGGGAGATAAAGTGCCCTTCAAGTGACCCTGCTGTGGATTTTCAATCTTTCTTTCAGTACTTCATACACCCTTTAGATTACCACTGCCTGAATTATCGTATGCTGCCCACAAAGTGCTTATAAATTAGGCCTGCAGCTGTCAGTAGGTATTGTAGAAACACCCACCCAGACCCCACAGAGGACAAACCTGTGTTTCCTCCACCTCAGATCTCCTTAACACTCGAAGATGCTCTAGTCAGCAGCTGCAGTGTGTTACGTAGCACCCCGTAGCGGCCTTCACACAGCTTTCTGGGTTAATATCAATTACAGCTGAGGAAGGTAATTACTTAACACATTTCTGTGTTCTTCCCTCTCTTGGCAGAGGAAGATGAATGTGCCAAACCTGACAATGGTGGCTGTGAGCAGCGCTGTGTAAATACCCTGGGAAGTTACCAGTGCGCCTGTGATCCTGGCTATGAACTTGGTCCTGACAAAAAGAGCTGTGAAGGTACAGTGTGTTGCTGTGTGAGGGGGCTCTGGGAAACCATGGCACTCTTGGGGCTTTAATGAGATGCTGCACCTTTTGTATGCCCTGTCCTAGCAGCTGGAGCTCTCTGGAACCCAGCCTGAAAAACCAGTTTTCCCTTTGAAGTCGTTGGGCTGAGGTAGTGTCATGGTAGTAGTTATCTTCCACCTGTGTCTGCCACTAATTTAGCTTTCCAGGATTTGCTGTTTGAGTGGGAAAGCTGGAGAGTGGAACTTCATACCTTCTGAAACTGCTGATTCCATTATTCAGACTCAATAAAGCAAAGCCTCTCACCATGTGTAAGGAGACTCAGGGAAATCCTCCCCACTCTCCATTGATTGTGGACTTTTCTTACCAAGAACTAATCCTACATTTCAGGATGAGTGAAGTATATTCAAATGATCATTTGGAGAAATCAAAACCTGGTAAATGGAAGTAAACATGGGATTTGACTGAGAGAAGCTTCTATATTCTATGCATTTCCTATCAAAGGAAAGAAGCAAATTCTCTTGATTATTACACACCAATTATCGTTTGGTTTTTATTCATAAACATCAATAAATTCAGAGATAGCACAAATTACTCTCAATTCATCTGTGTGTTCCAGTAGCTGATGGAATTTGAAAATTGGAGTGCTTGGTGTTACAGTTTTCTTCAGATAAGCCTCACTCATCTCTCCTTTTTCCAATTTCTTGGCTTTAATTAATGATTTGTCACAGTTTGAGTTAGTTTTGCTTGATTTCTTTGTATTTTTTTTTTCTTTTGCTTTTGGTTTGGAGGGTTGGGGGTTTTGCTTGTTGTTTTGTGTGTGCATGAGGTGGTGAATATTTCTCTGCTTCAAGCATGTTGGACTACAGGTTTCATCAAGCTAGCAATATTTTCCATCAAGAGTTTCCCCTCTCCCTCCCACCCTTCACCTCCAGCCTCAACTTTAATAGTCAGCACAAAAAATAAATCAATTTCTTTCAAAAATTCTATTGTATTAAGATATTAGGCAGCATGCAGAAAGTAAGGTTAATCTACTGGGGGCCATCAAGGGTTGATCTCTGAGCTTTGGATTTTTATTTCTGTAAGGACTTTGGTTTAGTCTGCCTGCCAATCTGAGTCAGTGTGTAAAGGGAAGATTACCAGTCTTTCAGCAAAACAGTCTGCCTCCAAAAAAAACCAGAGGAAGACCTCCCTGGCACTTCCACAAAAAGAGGACACCAGCTTGTGGTGTCCACACACATCCAAGTGCAGTGGCTAAACCTGTGCCTGGTTTTCTTTGACGTGGTGACCTGTGACCTAGGGTCTTAGTCCCCCATTGCCAGTCAGATGATGAATATGCCAAGAAGTCCAGGTTCCAGGAGGAGGACTGGACTGTGCCTGGATGGCCAAGTGTGCCCTGCCACAGAAACTGGAGAGATGCATTAGATGAAGTAGATCTCCTGAGTGAGACCACCAGCAGGCAGGAACAGCCAGGTTTTAAATCATTTAGTGCAGAGCAGTTGGAAGAAGGTAGAGCTTCCCCCCTACCATCTCATTAGAAAGAGATTTGTGGATGACTTCCAGTTCTGTCACAGTGCTGGAATGGTATCAGTGGAGCAGAATGTGATGGAGAACCCCTGCAAATCCCATTACTTTCCTTTTGCTTGAATAAATAAATAAATAACCAAATAAATAGGAATTCCCACAGATGGAAAAGATTAATGTGTTTATCCTCTGCTGCCCAAACTGCATTCACAAATGCAGGACAGTACATGTTGTATGAGGGTGACTCTTACTCCTAAATAGATGCTGGGTAGGGTTTTTTTGTATTACTAGAACATCCATACTTCAGCAAAGAGTAATTGTGGCTGAAGAGTACGTGACTGCTGTCCCAAAGAAGCCATAATGTCTCCTCTGTTATGGGAGGCACATACAGCTATACTGAGCTGAAACAGGTAGAGCTGGTTCTGGATCAGTAATCCTGAGGAGAAGCTGGGGAAATGCAAAGTGCATCTCAAGTAGTCCCTTTGTCAGAAGGGAGGTGGTCAGGGTCCTGGGGAGGGACTGTGGGGTCAGATGACATTCATGGGAAAGGCTGTGAGAGAATAACCAGAGTCTCTGGAGGGAAGGGAAAAGAATGAGTACGATAACGCCTGGTGTAGTCCCGAGACTTATCTCCCTCCCCAAACTTGCAGGCTGTTCAGATAGGGGCTGTCTCTTTCCCTTTGTTTGCACCAAAGGTGATAAAGCAGAGCTGTGATTAGTCTGCCTGGGCATTGGAGCAGTGTGAGCAATGAGAGGGGCTGAATCTTCTCCCTGTGCTTCTGTTTATAGTGGAACACTGTTTCCATCAAGAAACGATGCTCTCTCCCTTTCAATCTTGCAGCTGCTTGCGGAGGACTCCTGACAAAGCTAAATGGGACTATAACCACACCGGGGTGGCCCAAGGAGTATCCTCCAAACAAAAACTGTGTGTGGCAGGTGGTTGCCCCGACACAATACCGGATTTCAATGAAGTTTGAGTTTTTTGAGCTGGAAGGAAACGAAGTAAGTAAGAGTGGACCAAAGAGCTGCACGATCTGCTACACGCCGACCGGTTTCACAAGCATCTGAAAATTGATATTGTCTTAAAAACCCCTTGTGGACTGTTCTTACACTGACAATAAGCACAGATAGTCTTGGTTTCCTTTGGGGACTGTTTCTGGATTCTTTCAAAACAAACATGGAGAGAATGGCTCTCTCTTACATATCATCTGAATGTATATTACACAAAATTTAGAAGAAATGTTCTCTGCTGAGTCTCAGCTGACTTTTTTTTTTTTTATCAACAAAGTAAAACAGAGCAAATGGCTGAGGCAGGCTGGAAAGAATTCAAGAGAAGAAAATCTGGAGAAGCCAAATCATCTTTACAGTCTATGACTAGAGAGCAGACTCATAAGCTCTGGTTAGTGACGGAGCGAAGGAGCGTTTAAATCACATGTGTCTCGTGGGGGAAATTGTTTAAAAGGAGCAATGCCAGAAATAGGGCACAAGAGAGGAACAGCTGGGTTTGAGCTGGCCAGCCCTGGAGGCAGGGGGATCATGTCCCCAGGCTGGGGAGAGGGGCAGGGCAGAGCCCTCTGTTGTGCTAAGGGCTCTTCCCTGTAGCTTTGAACAGAGTGGTGGGGGTCGCAGTGGTTTTGGGAGAGGATCAGTAAAATATGAGTCATAGAATCATGATTGGAAAAGACCTTCAAGGTCAAGTCCAACCATCAGCATTACACCACAATAACCCCTGAACCATCTCCCAAAGCACCATATCTACATTGCTTTTTGAAGAGCCCCAGGGACAGCGACTCCACCACCTGCCGGGGCAGCCTGTTCCAATGCCTCACTACTTTTAGCAATGAAGAGATTTTTCCTGACATCCAATCTGAACCTCCCCTGGCACAACTTGAACCCATTCCCTCTGTCACTAGTTATTAGGGAGAGGAACCCAACCCCTCGCTTGCTACACCCTCCTTTCAGGGAGTTTCACCATCAGCTTTTCAGCAGCCTCCGTTCCGCTCCCTAGGCACTGCCACGGAGTCCCCCCGCCACGCTCCAGACGTTGCAGCCCCCCAGGTTTACCTGGATATTCTTCAACTGGTGTTAAGAATCACATCCCAGGATGTTATTTCTGCCTAAGCAAATTTAGAGCAACAGATTTGAAATGAGGATGGTGCATGAGATCTGAAGTGGCAAAAGCTGGTGTTTAATTTATGACTAAGAACCAACCCAGACATTGCTTGTCCAGAACACCTTGCAATTATTTGCAGAGGCAGCAGTGGGAGATTTTTATTCTTATTTCAAATAGTTTTAAGTGAGTTCTAATGTCTGTGAGGTTCCAGCTTTAAATGATTTATACCATACACTCATGTCCTGTTACCATTGTCACGAGAAGTGTGAAAGGTGTGAGAAAAAATAACAAATCCAAAAGAATTGAAATTGAATCAATGTTTGAACAAAAATGTAATCACCAGCATTTTTTTTCTGCACTTTCTTGGTATTTAAGCCAGATTTGCAAGGAAGGTACTTGAGGTATAATGGAGTTAAATCAGTTTTCTAAAGTCATTACAAGACACATATCTTAAGCTGATATGAAAAACATGTACATGATCTCTTTCAACATTTAGAACTTTGGCTTGATCCTCTCCTGTGCTACTAAGTCTCAGCTTTGTATTATTAAATAGTACTACTAAGAATGATACCTGTGAAAATCAGAAGAAACATAGAGTATCAGGAACATATATATTGTCTGACAGCACAATATATACATTTCCAAAATGCTCTAATTTATTAACTTTCTTAATAAAAATTCGATTTAGGAACACAATCAATATTTTTCCATTATTAAATAATATTTTACACTTTACAATTTTAATTTTACATGCAATTTGTATATTTTAATACAATGTAGTACCAAGGAAGTTAGACATATCTGAAATTAAATTTATTTTCTAATCTAAAGCTATAAGCCCATCAAAAACTCACCACTGATATATTGCTGAACCTTCTGGTATTTATGTGAAATCACATGCATCTACACAGATTTATCTTATCATTGATATAAATGAGTATGTGGCAGTAACTCAAGTTTTATAAATCTTTGTGTTCTTTGTATAGTAAAAAAGTAGTTTCAGCTGGATTTGTCACTTTCCAATTATGCAATGCACAAAAAATTGTTCCAGTAACAGTGAAAATTTAATCTATATCTGGAATGCATTATATTTTAAAAAAACCCAAACAAATTGAAATGTTGACAATAATTTAATTTTTCTTGGGGAGAAAGAGCAGAAAAGGACAACATGTCCTTTTCTATAGTTCTCCTCCAGCTTTCCTGACATTTCCTTTTTTTTTTTTTTTTTTTTTTTTTACC
>VXBZ01009414.1:92143-109299 GCA_013399135.1 Heliornis fulica
TATATATATATATATTTAAACAACAGCAGAGGCAAAGAACTTGGTGAGGCGCAGAGGGAAAAAAGAGCAGATTTACCAAGTGTTTTTAATTCTGATTGGATTTGCTTTTTTTCCCAAGTTTTGTTGCTGGTTTTGTTCAAACCCCAGTTGTGATGTGGTATGGAGCCCATACGGTGCACACCTGGGGTTTCTTCATCTCAAGTGTCTTAATACAACGCATTAGTTATGAAATTACCACTTAGTGCTACAACATTTGTTTAACATTATGGGTCCTTTCTTGCCAAACTTTGCACTAGTTAATGTTTTGCAGAAGGACAGAGTTGAAGACCTCAGAAATGGGCCTGTCTCTAGTTTATGGGTGTAATTTCACCGAGGCAAAGCAGAGCAATGGAAGTTTCTATCTTCTGAGGACGTGTGTGAGGCTGAGGATGTGAGGAAGTATTTGCACAGCAGTGGTCTCTGCAATTACCCATTAAGACTAGACTATAATCATCTGGCTGTGGCAAGATACCACCTGGTGTTAGGAGGGAAATTCTGTTTCATGTTTTTCTTGTGTGTTGACATAGCAGACTGTAAATCTGTTTACATATATGTTTACATAGGCGCGGGGGTATGTTATCCTGTGTAAAACAACACAGCAGAACAGTCCCATCTGCCTGCCTCCCCACACTTGCAAGTCCTTTGGAAGCACTTGGGAATTGAATTCTGCCCCAAGTTTTATTGATAGCAGTTGAAAATCTGAATCTGGAGAATCACAGGATTGTTGAATAATTAGGGCTGGAAGGGACTTAAAAGATCATCAATTTCCAACTCCTTTGCTCTGGGCTCAACATGAATCCCAGTTATGTTTAACAAGTAGCAAATTGTAACAGTAGCCAGGCACTGTTATTAGAATTTCTTTGCTAAAATATTTTATCAAAGCTGAAATGAAAGTAGTAATTTTATTTGTGTGATTTAAGAACTGATAACTATGGCCAAGTAACAAGAAAAAGTATATTCCATGAGTGGTGTGGTTGGGAAAGTGAAGAAAACAGCTGTCAAGACAAAGAGTTTAGACTTCCAGTGTTTTCTCATTGTAACTACTTTGATAATTTTCTCAGGCAGTTCTGAATGACAAAAAACAAAGGTGTTTCATCTCATGCAAAGAAATTAACAAACATTTTACTTCCTCTAAAGCATATTATTTTTTCTAGTGACCATAATTGAGTGCTCATAGTATTTCAGATCCATCATTACCTGTAGTGGCACTTATTACCTTTAAATTTGTATTTTACATCAGCAAGAAGCTTCCAGGGCTTACTCATTATTTGTAGTAAATAAGGATATACATACAACAGAGTGTCCTCCTGGAAACACACAGCCAGTTGTTCCACGCTGGCCTAGGAATTGTGACATATTTTGACCTTTTACAGGAACAAATATTGACATGTTCCAGTTCAAAAAATGGCCTGATTAGGTATTTTCAGTAGTGTCAGGTATTTTTGTATGCCTGATAAGATTGGCAATGAGAGCTTTGTAAATTTGTGTGAAGTCTTGTAGTTCAGAAGTTGTATTTTGTGGACATGCTGAACATCTTACACATTCTTAGATACATTTTGGTTTTCTTTAAAGTGACAGTTATTTGTCACGGATTTATTTACTTTAGTGGTTGGAAAAATGATCTGGATTATAATTCATGGAGTTGTATCAGGTTGTAATTCCACAGAATCATTATTTCCCTGGTAATTTTTCAGTTCTGAAGGAAATGTCCTTCCCATCCCCTCTTCCCCACCCCAGGTGATATTTTCCTGGTAATTGAAAAAAAAAAAATAGAAATTTTATATTATGCCATTGTTTACTGGAATAAATTCATTAGCCAGGGATAAATCTGAACTGATGTGTGTTCTTACAGAATAGGAATGTGTGATGTGTCCTGGGCATAGTATATGTCTAACCCCCTTCAGAGAAAGATAGTTTGATACCCACTCACAGATTCAAAGACTATAAATTTCCTGAATGCTTCATAGTGCATATCTGCCATAATAGCTTCTCTCATTTCATATCAATTCAGATACTTTGTGTTTTATTTTTATTCTCTGTCAGTTCTCTTCCAGTTGTTGCCATTCTTTAGCAGCTTCTGTACTTCACTGATATCTGGCTTTCCCCTTTTGGCAACATTTCTCGATGAAAACAGCAACTTTTCAATACTTGAGGCAGATCAAACTTCTGAACTTAATGTATCTAGAAAAGAGGTTGTCAGCTCTGAATAACTGATCAGACAAAACTCCCATGGGTGTCAGAAAACACTACAACTTTCCTATTCCAGAACTCCTTAATATGCTATTAGTCTGTCAGTGACTTGTCTTCAGCAGACACTACTTTTAGGATTATATCTGAGGAGAAATACCAAGTGCTAGAGACTAAGATACTCACTGGGAGGCATTTAGCTGAATCACCATAGAAATATTTGTAAGCAGTTAGTGACAAGAAATTAAGGATTCTCTGATGAAGGGCATACGCAGTGCTCAGCGGGAGGGACAGGTGGGTAAACCAGATTAGTCTGAAGAGATCAGGAGCTGTAATGTGCTCCACAAAACACAGCCAAAGAACAACTTATTTCTCTGCAACTCTTATGGTGGTGAATTCTGCAGCCAGGGATACCACTGAGGAAGCTTGGCCCAGCTCCAGCTCAGGCGACAGAAAGCAGTTTTTGGGGGGTTGGAACCCACTGTGATAAACTGTGAAAGCAAACAGTGGCATAGGGCAACAGATGACCTGCATTGGGAAGGTATTTATGTTGATGTAAGAAAACATGTAATTACATTTTTGGCTGTAAAATGGTGTTAAAAGCCAGACAGGTGCTACAGGAAAGTGAGAAAAACTTTTTTTTTTTTTTTTGATGTTCTGTAAAATTTACATTTGCTGTGAGAGTTCTGAGGAAAGCTCATCTCCAGAGACACTCTTGTGTCTTCATAATAGAGTTTATTGGATAAAGAGAAGAAACTGGGGAGCCATGATATATTAATTTTTAAAATAACACTTTTTTAAAAACTTTTTGGAAATGGATATTAGGCTTCTAAACCAAAAGCTTCCAGTAATTGTATTTTATTCTTTCTCCCTATCTCTTTCTTCTGGCATCCTCTCTCTCACTTCTGCTCTTGTCAGAAGACCTATTGCAGTCTACTGGGTCCATTAGACTAGAGCAGTGTGACTTAACTCCATGAATTTATTCTAGGAAAAGATAACAATAATATAAAGATACACACACTTCCCCCCACCCTGTGATGTTTCCAATAAGATGTATGATTAATTCCCAGTGATAATATGTCCCTGAACAGCTTCCATTTCTCATGCATTTTAGAGTTACTTTGGTGTTTTAAATAAATATGATAATTAGGATGATTTTTATTTAAATAAATATGATTATTTGCGTGAGCATTCAAAACATGTGTGATGTCATACAGAAAGGAGGTTTGCTGGGGCATTTTTTCCTTGGCTGATGATTCATAGAGCAGTTAAAATAAAAAAAAAAAAGAGAAAGTGAGAATGTTTCTAGCCTTGAGCAAATTTGTTTTGGAGCACAAACTCATCTCTGGTGCCATCCTGGTACGTTTTTTTCCACAGACAAGAAAGCTGCCTGCAAAGAGAAAATTTTTGTTTTTGAATCTTGCAAGGACTTGGTACAGGTCCCTTCAGGCCGAGTACGTATTATTGACAGACTGGTGGCCTTTGAGGGTCTCAGAGGTACGACCACTTGTCCTCTGAATGATTCAAGCTAACCTTGTCTTGAGAATGGATCTTTCCCTCTTCTGCGTGCTGAATGGAGAAAGGAAAGAAAGTATCCATTCAAAATGGGGGGGGGGACTCATTTCCATCTGCCAGTATAACAAATGGCTTTGTTTTCACATGGCAAAACATTTGTTCCTCTAACTAATACGGACTAATTGTTTCTTCACGAATTTTGAAACTGGGCAATCAATTTGACAGAAAGTCTGTTCTTAATTATGAAGTGTGAGGAAGGCTTGTTCAACAGTTGCATCCTTGATTAACCGTGTACAAGCAGTTAATGTGTTCAAATATGTTCCAAAGCTTTTTCTTTCTACCTTCTGTCCATTGTTTAATTTCTGAGGAGGTCCAACATGGGACTGTTTGCTTATGTACATGCATCTTAAGTGATTATTTTACAGAATTTAAGCCTATTTCATGTCAAAATACTTTCCAGTATTGTCACATGGTTTGGTGGAAGATGAAAATGGACAGGGCTTTTATTTAGAATTTGTGTACCTACTCTGTACTTGAAAGCCTAACTTGAATGCCTTTTGAGCGTGCCTTCCGTTTCTTTTGTTATTTTGTTAGAAAACTAATGCTTAGGAGGGGAAATATTGAAGAGTTATATTCATATAATAACTCATTCTCTCGTTACTCTTCTTCTCTTGCAACATGGAATTAGTTTATGATAGTGCTTGCTTTTGCAAAGATGAAAGATTACAACTTTGGTTCAACAGTAAATAGATTTACCACCTCAGTTTGCAGCCAGCACAGCAAGGTGCATAAACAGACAAATATGGAGCTTTTATGCTTCCTTAGTCACCAAAATGACAGCCAGCAATAAGCCTTCAGACACATGATTCTGGGAGCTACCTATATTTTCAACTGTCTCTTAACCTTTAGATCGGTTCACATCTGCAGAAAGCTTCCAAAAACCTCTGAGGCAAACAGATTTGAGATGTACAGGACAAAATGCTTGGGTCCAGCTTGCAGGATTTATACATAAATATACATTATCATCATATATTGTAAGTAGAAGCTGATTTTTATGGACAGGCCTGGGTGTCAGCAGGTCAAGTGTTGCATACATTTTGGCAGATAAAGCCGATGTGTTATAATGCAAGCTTGTGTTTCTGCATGAGTGTCCGGGAAAAAATACATAAGACAACAAAAAGAGACTTAAATTATCCCCAGTGGCTTGTAATCTATAGAAATTCTTACTGTGCCTTCTAAATTCTGAGAGATCATGTGCTACCTTGTCTGGAGATAATGCTCACGGGTGCTTTCCAAGGCTGAAGACCCTGTGCAACAGCTGGACCTCTGGGATGACCACAGTTTCCTTGCTCTTTCCCTGCTCTCTGTTGTGTGATGAAATGACATGGTTTACAAGATAAAGCTCTGTAATAATGTGTGTTTATATATATTTATACCTCAGGATTTACACGTGTGGCTATACATATATATAGGTATATACATGTGGGCATGTATACACATGTATGTGTGTATTTATGTATTGTTAGCAGCAGCCTGTCTTTTTGAAATGGACCAGCCTCACCTAAAATGACAACAACTGAATGACATAGAAGGGTGGCATCTGAGGCCCCTTGCTAGGATGACAGCCCGTTAATCTCGTTTGGCTCTTTTCCATGCAATGAATTTGTAACTGTTTAATGCAGGTCATATTTCCTCTCCTACTCTCCGCTTTCCTTCTAACACACTAGAAGCTCTTTTAAAGGATTATATGTTAATAAGCAGAACTGCATGCTCCATTGTAGATCTCCTTGAAATAATTAATGCCAGGCTTTGTTTTTTGAGGGGGCTGGGGGTGTTGAGGAAATCCTTTTTGTGATATTCTGTAATGCCCAGATTCCTTAAACATAAAGCACACTGTCACTCTGCTGGGGAAAAAAAAAAACTGGCAACTTACATAAAAGTTTATGTTAAATCTTTTAATGTGAAGAGATTGAAACCTTGTTCGGCCTACATGTTCCTTTCCATTAAATTAGGGAATTTGCATAAAACTGTAACATTTTTGTGCTGTCCATAATTCACAGTCCCGTGGTTTACTGCAATAAAGCTGTAAAGTTATTTATGAAATTAAAGTTATTTATGAAATTTACCACATGAAAGAGTAAACACTGGTCTTATTTGTGCCAGTTGCAAGGTTGCAGGCCGAACAACGAGTGGCTGAAACCATGAAATGGCCGCTCTGGGAAGAGTGACTGTGCCTTAGTTTGTCCTTTTCTGCACTCAGTGTGCTAAAGATTTTCTCTTTTTTGGTAATGAGAACTATTGCTGGCTGTGGTACCCACCCAACCTTGTTGTGTGTTTCTCAGACAAGGATGAGTGCTCAAAGGACAACGGTGGCTGCCAGCACGAGTGCATCAACACAGTAGGAAGCTACGTTTGCCAGTGCCGAAACGGATTTGTGCTGCATGAAAACAAACATGACTGCAAGGAGGGTAAGTAGAAAGGTATTTCAGTGATTGGCTACAGAAAGATCTGTAGTTTTTGTTTTACAGAGAGATCTGTGCAAAAAAAGTTCTTGGTAATAGGGGCTCATACATTTGGGCTTCGGCGCTCCCTCATCCCGCCCTTTCCCATCCCCATCATCCCCAGCATTTGTCTGTGGCTGAATGAGGTCCACAGGAATGCAAGTGGGAAAACTTGGGATCACTGGCAGGGAGTACTACTTTTAATAGTGCTGTGAAGCGTAGAGCAGTTTAAACTGTGATAGATAATTTATCTAATGCTGTATTAAACATGGGAATAGTATTTCTGGAGAGAAGTTTGGTAAAGGTGTCGTTCACTCCTGTCAGTAGAGGAGAGTCTCATCGCAGTCAGGTTGAACCTGTAGCTGTTCTTTCTGGGTTTGCTTTAGGGGGCATACTCAGTCAGTCTAAATTCCAGTCAAGTCCCTGTGCTGTCTCAGGGTGCAGCTGTGTCCAAGAAAACAGGAGGCTTTGGAGCTTAAGTAGAATTTACATCATCTGCATATGAACCTCAAGTGAACAATATCATGTGAGCTGCTGAACTTTTTCAAGACTGTGTTCTAGCATGGATTTAATTTGGGAATAAAGATTTTGTGTCACAGGACAGGAGGGACACAGAACTACTGGAGAGTGTCCAGAGGAGGGCAACGCGGATGGGGAAGGGTCTGGAGGGGAAGTGTGATGAGGAGAGGCTGAAGGCCCTGGGGTTGTTCAGTCTGGAGAAGAGGAGGCTGAGGGGAGACCTCATGGTGGTCTGAGGTTCTGTGCTGAAAGGAGGGTCGGGCACTGGGACAGGCTCCCCAGGGCAGTGGTCCCAGCACCCAGCTGGGCTGAGGTCAAGCAGCGTCTGGACGATGTGCTCAGTCCCCTGCTGTGACTGGGCTGGTCCTGTGTGGAGCCAGGAGCTGGACTCCATGGGCCTGATGGGTCCCTTCCAGTTCAGGAGGTTCTGTGATTCTATTCTTTGATTCTATGTGACCTTTGAGAATCACTTGCATTACCACTGGAGTTGGAATGATACTGACCTGCTCCAGAGGATTCCTCTTGAATAACTCCCCGACATCGACAAAACAATTTGAGATTGTAAAAAAAATAATTCAAAAAAAGAAACTGATTTCTTTCTTTCCAACTTTAAATTTTAGTTATATTTATTCACAGAGATGCACTTCTGGTGATTCAGTTGTGATGTGAATGACTAAGCTGTTCTGGGTACACAGTCACAGATTGGTCTTAGCTGTTTTCTAGTTGTATATATGTCCCTGGAAACTGTGGTTTAGAAATCAAAGTAAATTGTTCTGTAGCTGCAGTATGAAGACTAGCAAGAAGAGAGAAAAATAAATGGTTCAAGAAATATCATTTGCAGTTAGAGTCCCAGCAATTCTCATAGAAATTTTCTTACTTACTTGTATGTAGAAGGGGGGTGGGTATAGAAAAATATTCAATTACACATGAATAGTTATCTTAACATATATTCCTTGATATTATCTTAAAAAAAACCCAGCCATCCATTGTAAACAAAGTGTGTGTTTCACAACAGTCAAGACAGAAGGTTGATTGTCATCAAGTGTTTGCCAAAGGGGAAGAACATGGCTGTGCACACCCAAGGGTGGGCTTTGCTGTCTTCCTTAGGATCCTTTCCACAATGTGGGTTCCCTGACCAAAAAAAAAAAAAATTAAAAAAAAAAAAGAGTACTTAGAGTACTTTTCTGGTTGCCTCAGAGTGTAGACCCCAGACTAACTGATGTTATCAACATTGGCACAGCTGAGTGTGAACAGAAGATCCACAGTCCCAACGGCATCATCACGAGTCCCAACTGGCCGGACAAGTATCCCAGTAGAAAGGAGTGCACGTGGGAAATCAGTGCCACCCCCGGGCAGAGGGTCAAATTGGTGAGTTTCTGCCTACCCTTCTTTTTTGTCTTTTTCCCTCCATCAAACCTGCTTCCCAAATGACTACTCAACAACACAGACTGTTGCTAAACTTCACTGCCAGTTTCCAGGCCAGAGGTAAGCTGTTTGAAAGATCTGCTGGTTCCTCTCCATTCCTGGCCTACTCGGTACCATAGACCTGTGAGTTCAGTTTTGTGGGGATCTTCAATACTCTGAACAGCAAAGGGCAGGAGGAATAATTTTCACCTGATAGACTTCACCAGATAAATGTTGTGCTTCATAAAATTTGAAGAAAGTTTTGACAAATATGACAGAGGCCATTTATTTATGGAAACTCTTAATTTGGAGAACAAGCAAAATTAGAAGTTATGAAGAGTCCTCTCCACTTTTCAAGGAGGCAAAGAAGATAGAAGAAAGAAAAATCTGGAATTCTCATTTAAAAGTGTCTCCAAATTTTAGTATGAGTGGAAGAGCAGCCCAAGTAAGTTCAGTGACCTTTGTGTCCAGCTGGCTGAGGACAGTATTTGTGGCTGAAGACAGGCTCACAGAGTTCAGGAAGTTTTGCAACTCTTCTGAGGTTACCTAGCCTCTGTCAGAAGCTGAAGTCCTCTGCACAGAGAAAAGTCTTCTGTGCAGAGGACTTTCCTGCTCTGAGGTCATTACTGGTATTCCATTATCCAGAGTACCCAGCAAACAGCCTTCCCAGTAACTGAGAGGAGCTCTTTATCAGGATGTGTAGTCATAGGGCAAGGGGCAATGGCTTCAAGCTGAAAGAGGGCAGGGGGAGATGAGGCCTTAGGAAGAAATTCTTCCCTCTGAGGGTGGGGAGGCCCTGGCACAGGGTGCCCAGAGAGGCTGGGGAAGCCCCTGGATCTCTGGCAGTGTTCAAGGCCAGGCTGGATGGGCTTTTGGGCACCCTGGGCTAGTGAAGGTGTCCCTGCCCATGGCAGGGAGTGGGAACTAGGTGATCTTCCAACCCAAACAAACTAGGTCTCTTCCATCTCAAGCTGTTCTGTGATTCAATTACTCTAAAACTGTTACTCCTCTTCCTGGTCCCAATGAGGGGTCATGCCTTGGTCCCTGTTCACCAGAAGTAAGATGGTAGAGCTGTTCTGGGGAATGTGGGGGGTTGCAGAAAATTAGTGGTGTGCATGCTCTTTCCAATCAGTGGGTGAAAGGGTTTTAATTCAGGTGCCCTCCTTGCTGGAACTTCTGGGGAAGTCTGAATATACCAAAGCCAGCCAGGCATGGGCACGTGAAAGCTTTTTCAGTACTTTTAACCTCAGTAGGCAAAATTCCAGCACTCTGATTTCTTCAGTGAAATATCACATGATCCACCTTAGAAGAAAAGGTTTTGAAATTGTCTTTTGCCAGTGAAATTTGAAAAATTAGACAGAATTTTACTAGATGGAATTTTAAAAAAATACATCGATGGTTTTGAGTCTTAAAACCACTTTTCTGTGCAAGCCAGTAGGATAAATCTACTAAATTATGTGTTCACAGTATCATTGGTCTGTCTAGTACAGCCAGGTGCTATATCACTAATATTAATAATATTCATACCATATTCCACTGTGGATAAATATTTTTTTCCTCAGACTTTGACACTGTATTTGAGCTTACTCCTCACAGTTCCCAGGAACCATGCGTACGGGACCCCCATTCTGAGGGTCACTGAAAAGTGTCTTCCAGAAAAGGCTCCAGTTAATCTTTTGGTGTAATTAAGGAGCCTTATGGAAAAAAAAATAGATATGCACTTCAGAATTTTGAAATTAAAAGTGTAGATAAACAAGCCTTTGAAAATGTATGTCGCTGAGAGAGAGGTCTTCATGAGCTAATCAGCCGGATGTTTATAGAGGCAGGCTCAAGTGTGCCGCTCAGACAGCTATCCCTAAGTGCCACCAATGTATCTACTCAGTTGAGTGCTATAGATAGAAGGGAGCTGGATGTCCAGAAGCTATATGTAACCTTTCTGAAGAGCATTCCCACTAACAAAGCAGTCACAATGGGGACTGTTATAGCCGTCGTGCCTAGGTACCCAAAAGTACTTACCCCACGGAGACAGAGCGTGTTTTAACTGTGCTGCCTACTCCATTCAATCATCAAAATAACAAAGAGAAAGTTGCAGTAAATATTCTGTCACGTTGAGCTGTAAGGAAAATTTGTGTCAGTTCTCTTTCAAGGCTGCTTTTGGTCCATTCCTGGGAATTGACTAAATTATTTTATTTTATTTTTTAAAAAAAAGGAGACTGTCTCTGGGTGACTTGAAATACTAGGCATTTTGAGCTTTTAAAAGACATAATATTAAGATTTGTTTTTCCTTTGAAAAAACCCCAAATTCCTTGGATTCTAGTTGCTAGAACTCACATTATGTTTGATATTGTAACTCACTGTTATACTCGCAACAAATACGGGTCTTTTTTCTGGTCTTCTTTGTGGGAACCAGTATAGCACACACTGTCCCCTTGCAGGCTTAGGAATCCCAGTGATAAGTCAAATATTAAAAACAATAGGTGTGTCTTCCAGTGCAAGGTGAGAGGTACTTTCTAGAGAGCAATCTTTTTGTACAGATGGGAGGTGAACAAAACTTTCTTCTAAAGGAAAACAAAGTTCTGCAGACAGCTCTTGGATCACATCTATTTCTCCCATTGATTCCAAGTTGGCTTGGCTCAAATCTATATTTAACTAACTCCCTTTACAGTTAGTCTTTCAGCTTTCTGGTTTGGGTTTTTTTTTTTTTTTAATCTATATTTTATTTGGGTATAAATGACAACACGTACTTGGCATCATTAAAGTACAATAGCTGACCACAGTTTCAGAGCAGCAGGAGGAACTGCTGTACTGCTGTTCTCACTGTCTCTGTAGTTTCATTCCCTTAACAACAAGCCCAGACTTTTCTGTGAAATGAACCCTGAGAACTGGAAGAAGACTCTCTGTTAGTTCTTTCTATTTCCTTTAGGTCAGCTGTAAATATAAGTTACCATCACTTTTCACGCTGGCTGCATTCCACAAGTGATTTGGTAGGTCAGAGTTGCTTTGGTGTACCAGATCGAATGCATAAGTCTAATATTTGCTCAGTACATGATAGCTTATATCATTTATTTCTTTTAATTATTGCTTCTTCATCCCTGAATGAGTCTTTTTGTTTCATTTTGTTGTGTTCTTGGGTTTTTTTTTCCAAGAATATGTGGCTACTGATGAGAGCATATATACTCAGTTTGATGAGAGCATATATACTCATATATATATGGTTTTGCTGAGGGAAAAATTTTTTAATTTCACCTTAAATTGTAGTGATTCATGAAAATTCACAAAGGTAGATGTGTGTCATACCTTCTCAGTGTTTACAGGAGGGGAAATTACTTCAGATTTTAATCTTCAGGTTTCTGGATGAAATGTAGCTCTGGTCAAAAAGTCTTATGTGAAACCTCTTAGATGTCCTCTTCCAAAAAAAGTGTTGATGCCAGTCCAGTCTTGGGAGATGCTCTTCTGTATGTGAGAAGTAGGTATTAGTTGTGTGTGTTTTGGTATTTTCTGCAGTGTGTGGCATGCACCTATAGGGAAATACCCTTGGTTGGACACTCAAAGTTTTGAGAAACCTTAATTACAACAGCTTTAGAAGCAAGCTGTTTAGAAGCAGGCTCTGCTCCAAAGGACTTTCAGTCTACAATTATTAATAGACTCAAATTTGTCCTTAGAAGCGGCTCTGAACCCTAAAAGAGACTGAGAATCCCTTGGATCTCCAAAACTAAGCTAAATGTTTTGAAGTATGTAAGAAACACCACAGATCTGAAAAGAAGTAAAGTTTGAGGCCACTGTGTTCAAACTATGGCAGCAATTTGAATCTTCTTGGGAGAGGTGAGAAGAGAGAAAGAGTGCTGAAGTTTTTTTAATAAACAATCAACAGCATTTTGCTTTTTTCATGATGATTTCACTAGCAGATATGTGACCTTCAAATGAAGGGTACAGTCTGAAATATTAGTGTTGTAGTAATAAAAACTAGATCTCTAGATAGTAGATTGGAGAATACAAGTTCCATGCATGGCCATTCACGTGGAAAGGTCATTCTTGTAGGGTTTTAGTTGCAGTGTGAGGTAAATGTTTAAAAAAAAATTAAATTTAAAAAGAGTAGGACAATATTATGTATTGCAGATGTTTCAACCAGTCCTCAGCTATCTGAGGAACAGAGAGATTTCCTGCTTTTTGCTGTTTTGTGAAAGTGAAATTTGGAATTCTGCTACAAATTGTAATAATTGAACAGAAAACACACAGTAACCCAGGTTTAATATTCTGTTGTGGCTATTCATTGGCTGTAAAGATTCTAATCCCTTTTTACACGAAGGGTGATGCCCTCTTAAAATTTACCTTTGCAGTTATCTTCCCACTTTTTTTGTAAAATCAGGGTGGTATTAGAAGCTACAGGCAGTCTGGCTGAAATCTGTCATCTGAACTACATCTACTCTGTATTCTGAAGCGTATTCAGGACACATGTACCACGTAAGCACGGTAAGTACAGCACTACATTGAGTCATTTTGCTTTTCTCTCCTCCCCCAGGCCTTCAATGAATTTGAGATAGAACAACACCAGGAGTGTGCTTACGACCACTTGGAAGTGTTTGATGGTGAGAGTGAAAAATCACCGATTCTGGGACGTTTATGTGGCAATAAGATACCAGATCCTCTAATTGCTACTGGCAACAAAATGTTTCTCCGCTTTATTTCGGATGCATCAGTCCAAAGAAAAGGCTTCCAAGCAACTCACTCTACAGGTCAGAACATCAACATGTGCTTTACTGACAAATTCCCCTTTGTTCTTTGGTGTTCACTGGATTTTTTTCTCATCTAGGAGTGGGGATGAGTTAACAGATAAGACAATGTTACACCTAAGTGTAATGAAACCTTAAGAGCAGTAGGAAAGTCTGAGATCGCAGGAAGTATTCTTGAATATGACAGGCATTTCTTTCTCCCTCTCTCTCTTCCTCTTTGTGTGTGTCTCTCAATTTTATAGGAAAATGATGTGAAACAAGATCCAATAAAAAGAAGATATTGGCATGGAAAGATTCATGCCATCAGTTGGTAGAAGATTCAATAGGTTTTCATTGTATTTATGATGGCAGTACTGGGGCATATGATGCACCTCCATTACCTTCCTGCTCAAACTTAAACAAAAGTCTGGGCTTTGTGTAAACAGCTATTACTTTCCTGCAGAGCTAAAAGGAGAAGACAAGCCAAATGAAAAAAAAAAAAAACAACCCAACACCAAAACCCACAACCCAATACTGAAGACTTTCTTGAGATGTGAAATATATCATCTCCTTCAAGTTTACCATTTCTTTTCTTTTTCTTTTTTCTTTGGTGGAAATCACTGATATTAAAAGTAGTGTCTTGCAATTGCACATACAGTTTTCTTGGGACATTTTCATAGCGTTTATTTTGTCTCACTGAAGTTGCTTGGCTTACAGTGGCCCCTACTGCTCAATATCTGAACTTCCAGAGCTTTCTCCAAGAATAAGGGGGGAGAGAGTTCTGAGGTTTTTGTTGTTTTCTTCTTCAGACACAGCATCTATCTTTACTTTCGTTCTTATTCAGTAAAGATTGAATAAATATCAATGCAAAATGTACATAAACATCTGTGCTAGTACATAAAATTTACTGGCAGGTAGCAGTTATTACTCACTGTTATTACCATTTGATATGACCCAAAGTATTTACAAGCTGATGCATAGTGCCCAGCTAAAAACTCCTCATCCATCAATGTAGACACATTCTCCTTTTTTTTTTTTCCTTCTTCTTTGTTAAAAATAATTCTAAAACTTTATTAGTTTCTGATCAGATAAAGACAGTAGGCAGCGGTGCATGAGCTATTCATAATCTGGACCTGGAAAGTGGAAAGTTTATCTAACTGCAATTTTTTTTTCATATGGGAAATCCTCCCCTACAAACATGCCATTTTTTGACCCTACCACATTGACCCCTTCCCTGTAGAGGGAAGATGAGGTAGAGATGTTAATAATTGCTCATTTTTAAGTTAACTCAGTGTAAAGAGTTAAAGGCCAGAACTCTTGTTAGAAACAGGTGTTGTGAAAGTCTCATTTATTCTTCTCATTTTCAGTTTGCAGAATTGGAGCACTCATTGTATTGGAAGAAGTTCCAATTTATATTCACTAACTTCTAAAATTAATTGCTAGTTATGTCATGACTGGGTGGAATTTCTCTCATAAAGATATAAATACATATATATGTATATATTTATGTGCTGGTTTATGTGGCTGAAATGTGAAAACCTTCTCAGCTTGCATAGTAGTGCTTTCCTGAGAAGATCCAAAGAAAAATTTTTGAAGGGTAACTTTTAAGTGTTATAAAAATTAGGAAGTTTGTGTCACCAAGAGAGGACATTTATTTCTGCCAGTTGCTGTTGCCCAAACAGCTCATAGAATGAATCATAGAGTGTATTAGGTTGGAAGGGACCTTTAAAGGCCATCTGTCCCTACAGTAATCAGGGGACATCTTCACTAGGTCAGGTTCCTTAGAGCCCCATCAAGCCTGACCTGGAATGTCTCCAGGGATGGGGATGCCACCACCTCTCTGGGCAACCTGGGCCAGTGATCCACCACCCTCAGAGTGAAGAACTTTTTCATAATATCCAGCCTAAATATCCCCTTTTCTAGTTTAAAACCATCACCCTTTGTCCTATTGCTTTGTGCCCTTGTGAACAGCTCTTCCCCAGCTTTCCCATTGGCACCTTTCAGGTACTGGTAGGCTGCTATAAGGTCCCCTCTCTGGAGCCTTCTCTTCTCCAGGCTGAACAAGCCTAACTCTCTCAGCCTGTCCATACAGGAGAGGTGCTCCAGAGCTTGGATCATTTTTGTGACCTCCTCTAGATGTGCTCCAACAGCTCCATGTCCTTCTTGTGCTGAGGGCTCCAGAGCTGGACATGGTATTCCAGGTGAGGCCTCTCCAGAGCAGAGCAGAAGGGACAATCTGACAATGACCTCTGTGCAGAACTCACACAGTAAGAGGACCTGTGTAATATAACAGCAGTGAAGGAGTAACTGCATCCTATGCCCAAAGGTGTCTGTTGCTGCTGTAGTCCCATCACCATCATGTTTCAGCAGCCTCTTATTCTAGTAGATGCTGCTGATGCTGATTTCCCTTATGTGACATTTTTTGGCTTGACATGCTATCCAAATCCCAATTTCAGTATCCAAATATTCCATTGAATATTTAAAAAAAGAAGAGGATAAAACTGTAGCAGCAGGGGCAGTAACATTTCAATAAAAAGATTGGACAGAAAGGTTTCCCCAGGTGAGGCAAAACTCATAAAATGCTGTTTTAAAAGTGCAGTGCAGTTTCAGAAAGAGATTTGTTAGATTTTCCCTCTCAGAAAAGCCATAACCCATTCAGAAGGAATTTACAGAAATGCTTCTGAGAAGAACATTAAGTGTCGTTGCTCAGGGAGTGATTTGCCCTCACACAGGTATCTGGTTCCTTTCTGAATGGACTCATTCTGGTCCACTGCTGCAGGAGGTTGTAGGTCTTGTTCCTATCTGTCAACCCTGGTAGGATTGACAAGCCTGAAAATCTGGGCTTTTCAGTTTGAGGGCTTAGGATCCCTTCAGTTTAAGATCCCATGTTGCTTCCAAAGTGACTATTCATTATGGAAATGCAGATTTATAACCTTGTTTCACTAGTTCAGACACTGTGGGTATACACTTTCCTGTCTGCCCAGCCTGTTAAGCACTCAGAAGACTATGGTTGACTTGCTCCTAGTTTGCAAGAAGCCAAAAAGCCTCAATAAGGTCAGGAAATGAGAAAGGTTTAGTCTGGGGGTGATTTTTTTTTTGGTCATTCCTCAACTAATCTAGCAAGGGCTGGTTTCACCTGAGGCTGTAAGAACAACAGCATCTCTCAGGTCACACACAGCACATTCCAGCTCAATGTACCCAGTGCAAGGGGGAAGGTGTGATGGTTGGTCCATCTAAGTTAGTTCTGGCACCAAGGCTGAGCAGACCCATCCCAGCCTGGCCCATGTCTCCTAACCCAGCACCACATCGTGCAGGATGGATGTAGGCTATGACTTACTCCTTAAGACATTTAAAATTGGACTTGTAATTTCTAAAACTCAGTCCTTTATCCTAAAATACAATGCTGGAGTCCATGGGAGAAGTGCAGGGGAAAGGGAATTTCCATGTTCTGCCCTTGCTGGTATGGCCACAACTCTGCTTTATGCTCCTGTCTGCTGAAGCAAGTGAGGGAAACCATGTAGACAGTACATGAAACATTTTCTCCTTAGCAGCTGTTCTGTGTCTGAAGCAGGGACATGTTCTTACTGTTGGCAACAGTCCAGTAAAAAAAGAAAAAAACTAAATGATATGAAGCATAAGAAAAAACCACTCCCAGTAAATTAGAAAACCAATAAGAAATAACAGTGTGAACTATCTCATTTGACTGTTTGGGTTTTTTTATAACCTGCACTCTTATCTGTTCTTCAAAAACAACAAAAAAATTTTGATATTTCAGTTGCATAATGAATTACTCCATCTGCATAATTTTATTTCCTGTTTTGATTTCTTCATTTTCCATTACAAAACCTCAAAGTTTTTTTTTAAAAAAATAAAGTTTAGCTCATTACTGTCACTCATTCCCACCTGGAATGTGCCTCCTCACAGTGTGACACTGAGACTGGTCGTGCTCAGTGCAGGTGGAGTCTGACACTGAAGCCAAATTCAAATGATCAGTTCACTAAATGGTGGAAATCTGCTTTTTCACGCTTATGAAGTGACCCCTTTATAAGAGCTACACTTGATCAACACACAGAGAGGACTTTCTGTGCATTGGTTTCTTAGCATTGAATCTCATTTAGTGGAAGCCATAGAATCACAGAATCATAGAATTGTTAAGGCTGGAAATGACCCCTAAGATCATCCAGTCCAACCATTAACCTACCGCCACCAAGTCTACCCTTAGACCATGTCCTCAAGCACCGCATCTCCCCGTCTGTTAAACCCCTCCAGGGATGGGGACTCA